>JAJAGP010000738.1:82500-307027 GCA_025084515.1 Ancistrus triradiatus | reverse complement strand
TAATAATAATAAAAACAGCCAATCTGTTTTAATAGGCCTCATGACTTTCTTGACTCTTCGTTTGTGTGCATGTGTGTATGGACAGGCAAAAGGCAAAGAGGGGACTCTGGATGAGAGAAACTGTTGCAGATGGGAATTATTAATTTGTACCTGTTTTGCTTCAGCCGAATTACTAAAACCAAACGAAAGAATTGGGGGGTGGGTGGGTTGGGAACTTGTCATTCTTTTAAATTTTGTGTGGGGCTGGAAGTCTCTGGGCTTCACAGCCAAGGCTGGTCCAGGGTGCTGAATGTTAAATGTCAGGCCTTGTAGTGAGCTGTCAAAGAACAGAATGGGCCCAACATGATTGATGACTGGAGGGCCCAAAACTCACCCCCCACTATCCAGATTGCAAATGCTACATTGCGTTAGTCGTAGGGCCGAACCCAACACCCACCATACACACACTGCTGATGCATTCCTGCCTATTCAAGGTCAGTCTGCATAGGCTGGCACCCAAATGTATTGGTAGGCCTGTGGCTGGAGAGAGAGTGGCTCTTTATTTCGCAGATGGAATCACAGTGCTTTCCTGACTCATTTCACACTGTTTAATTCCAGTGAAAAAGGAAAGTAGGAAACGGGGCCTCCAATTGCCCCTTTCACTTTTTTCTCATTTTGGCTGAAGCTGACCATGGCTCATGTTTGGGTAGAAAGACCCCACTAATCCAATCCTTATACAAATGGTGGAATAGAAAAATATAGGTTGTAGGGGGATGCTTAAAAGTATGATGAAGGGAGGAGAGCTAGCATGGATTCTCAAATCTCATGACAAGATTATTAATGGGACAGGCTGCTGTATTTCTGGCCTTTTGCATATTCATGGAGAAATGCTACAGATGGCACTGGCAGGCACAGTAGAATGGAGGCTGGAGCAGAGCAGGAGTTTTTCGAACTGGCATTGTATTTTATTGCTATATATAAAACAATGAGGCATGACATACACTACCCTATGCCCATAGTTTATGTTTGTAAAAATGACTCAGTTTAGCAGTGGTTTTTGGTTTTTGCCTTCCACTTCCAATTACTACCTGGACCTTAATCACCAGTGGTGTTTAGTTTTAGTTCATCAGTGAGTTGTATGTCATCAAAAATGAAATCTTTGATATGAACAATATGTTGCTGTGTTGTACAGTGCAATGATGTGTACAATTATTGTATTAAGAGGGGGGAAAAACACAGAAAAAAATCCAAAAGTCTGAACTGTTTATGGTACACAAATTACTAAGATGTGTCACAATATAATGAAAATAAGTTTTGCCGTTAAATTCATAATTCTAGTTTAATGGCAGCTCAGAGGTTCTGGTTGCTGATCCTAATATTGCGACACATCCAAGTTGCTACACTAAGGCTAATATGTTTTCTTCTTCTATTTTTCCTTAATTCTGATACTCCTGGTAGGGGTCGCCATATTGTATCTGACCCACATCTTAGACCTGGCTCAGGTTTTACAATGATGCCATAATAGCGTCATTAACTCAACCACCCAACATGTCACAATAGCATTCATAATTTCTGTTCATGCTCACTTAAACCTACATAAACTTTATTTTTTAAAGTTTAATGTTAGTACACTAGGCCTTCTGTATTCACGGGCCCCGCATCTGCAGTTTCAACCAACCATGAATTGTAAATACTGGGGGGAAAAAAAACTCAGGAAGACTCAAAAATGACAAGATCCAAAACGTATACCCCTAAACATGGATATTTGTATGAGTTTGACTTTGCTGCTACAAGAAAATCATTCTTCTGAGCAGACATTTTACTAGGGTTTATAACATGACTGTGGTAGGCCATGGTGTTGAGTAATAACACCACTGGCATTCCAATTAATCTCAAAGGTCTCTGATTGAATGAAGGTCAAAGTTGTCAAAACATTTCTTTATGGACTGTGTTTTAGGAGGACAGGGCAAAATGTTGATGAACTGATTTGTAAAATTCGTGTAAACTTGTGAAAGTACCATATAGAATGTTACTAAGGTGTACAGTACGTCCTATTATGTAGCTACTGTTTGTAAAGATTCAATGGCTGTGTTATATAATGAAAGTGTTATCAGTGGATGTGGCTAAAATGAGCACTAATTAGAAGAGTTGTCCACAACCATGGCCATGGGGCAGACATCATGGCATCAAATCACTGCAGATTTCATAGCGTTTTCTATGTTAAAATTATGGGACTGTAAACTACTAAATTCTAAGCATAATATATACATTGTCTTCTATTAATGGTAAATTAAGGAAAATGAGTTATCATAATTCTTACAAGAATGTCTTACAGTATAATGAAAAGTGTTCAACATGACCATCAAGAAATTGAAATCCATCAGAAGACTTAAGCATTTGGGCAATCAAGTATTAAGTGCATTTGGTGGGGGGAAAAAGGAAAAAATGTGTTATTCACATATCACTAAGATGGTGATTTTGATCAGACATCTCTAACAATCAGTTTTTTTTTTTATTATTATTTCTCTTGCCAAAATAGAATCACTACAGAACACATGACCAGATTCACTGGCGTCTGTTTCAAGGACATGACAGTCTAATATCACAGAAGAACCTATTCAAGTACTATTCATATAAACATCAGCATAATGCAACTACATGATACAATATATGATTTATTTTATAAGAAAAATCAAAGATGGTTCGCATTTTAGTACACATTATGGTAAAAAACATGTATTTCCTCTATAAACTACTAGTGTAGAAACAGAAGAGAAAAATAAGATGAATATTTATCTACTTGCAAGGTCCCCTAGGGGGTGCCACAGAGAGATCAGTGGATCTTCTTCTGTTCTGTGGGCATATAATCCCCCCTACACACACACATACGCACGCACGCACGCACGCACGCACACACACACACACTATCCTTATGGGGACTTCCCACTGACATCATGATTACTGTAGCTAATTACTGCTACACCTACACCCATCCCTTAACCCTAACCGTAACCTCAGTAACCTAAAGCAGATGGTTTGACTCTTGATTTTACAAAAGAAAGTTGCAAAAAATAGTTTTCATGTTTACTGTCCTTGTTGGGACACAATGTAATATAAACATGATCCACACACACACACACACACACACACGTTCATCTATCATTGCAAGGACTGTCTACTGTATTTGGTTCAGAGGGTTCACCTATGGTCTACATAAAGCCTGCCCAGTATGATAAAGGATAAGACAAGAGAAAAAAAAAGAGTGGGAAAAAATCTTTATCAAGTCTGAATAGGTTATTATCCAGTTAGATTTTGAGCGGGATAAAAGGTAGGCACTGTACACTGCTCTGCTGGAATGGGCCTTAGTAAAATTGATGTCACTATATGTAATTCCCTGGTTTATATTACAGGGAGTTGATATACTTAAATGTACTTTTACTGTGTATCTATATTAGGAAATTTATATTTTATTGCTGTCTATCAGGTGTAGTGCATGCTGTAGTGTAACTGCAGACCTATTTGTAGAGAAAGTCTCATTGGTTTTGTCTGATATCAAATGATGTGTTTCTAAGCAGAGGAGCAAAGACACACATCTCCAATAGATGTTCATCCAGGACCCATTCCCCTCTGCAAATATACACAGCTGCTTGCAGAGAATCCTGGGATGTATCTACACAGTCAGGCCTGCGACCTAATGAATGTTTACACAGACCGATTCCAAACTGAATCACATTCTCTTGATTCCATCACTACATTAGACCATCCAGTAAGTCTCAAAAATGATGCAGCTATAGTTTTAGTCACCTTATGCCTATTTTGTCTAACTTGGTCTGGTTACTGTGTAGAGATTTATTCAGACTAGCAATAAAAGCATGTGTTTATAATAGCTCTACTAAAATTACCCATTTAGTTACATAATCCTAAAATAATTGTAATGGTCATTGTTTATATATACTGACAAAACTGTTTGTGCATATTTTATCTAATAAAACTATACAACTGTATGACTTGTTACCGGTTGTTAAATGGTTTAAAACTAGCCAATTTATTAGGTACACCTTACGTACCTGGATGAACCCACTTTTGCTTTCAGAACTCCCTTAATTCTTTGTGGCATTGATTCAGCAAGGTGTTGGAAAACATTCCTCAGAGATTTTGGTTTGCATTGACATGACAGCATCACACAGTTGTTGCAGATTTGTTGGTTGCACATCCAAGATGCAAATCCTGTTCCACTACATCCCAAAAGTGCTCTATGGAACTGAGATCTGGTCACCACGGAGGGCATTTGGTTACAGTGAACTCATTGTCATACACAAGAAACCAGTAGATGATTTCAGCTCTGTGTTGTCTTGTCCTAATGCGAGTAGCCATCAGAAGATGTGTACACTGTGGTCATAAAGGGATGGACAGAGCTGCTCCCTGGATATTTGCTTTTTTTCAGACCATTCTCTGTAAATCCTAGAGATGGCTGTGCATAAAACTCCCAGTAGATCAGCAGATTCTGCAATACTCAGACCAGCCCATCTAGCACCAACAACCATGCCATTTTCAAAGTCATTTAAATCACCTTTCTTCCCCATTCTGATGCTCAGTTGAACAGGTGTACGTAATAAAGTGGTCGGTGCTGACCAGGTCCACACAGAGATTATGTTAAATATTTTTAATTCACTGTAGAAACTCTCAACCAAACATTACAGTACAGCTTATACCAATTTTAAGTATTTTTTTCAGGAGTTAGCAGTGGTTTCTTTGATAGGTTTGTGGTACATTCAAAATGAATCGCTAGTACGTGGAACATTTTGATATTCTGCATGGATTAACGGTGTTAATATCTGATAAAACATCAATAATACTAATCAATCATTAAACATATAACTTTTAGGTATTCATTAAGACACTGCTTTAATGATTGTGTCATTTATGTATCATGTATGCTTTCTCTATCAGATAAGATGCCCTTAACATTATAATGCTACTGGAAACTGGTCCCTGTTCAGTATTGAGAAGGATGTAAGTATAAAGAAGTGTGATGATACGTCCCTCTAATATGTAAGCGCTGATCTTTCTGTATGTCACCATGCAAATACATAGATGAAGGTGGTACAGTGTGGTAAAGTGTAAAGGAACAAACAAAAAACAAACAAGCAAAACTGTAAGCATGTTGAAACAGGAACTGAAGAGACATAATTGGATTGGTGGTAGTCTGGTAAGTGGTAAGCTGTTACTGAACTTGTAGTGATATGGTGAAGATGAGAGAACATGGGACACTTTGTCCGTAAAGTCTAATAGAGAATGTAGAGAGATAATCAAACGACAGTGCATCTGCAGACTAACCATTCCCTTCAGCGTAGGTACACAGACTACACCCAGAGATGAACTTGATGATGAAATTCTGAAGATCAACTGTAACAGCAGACATCTTACCCGGGGTCATAACACCCTCTGATATTGTGTGTGCTTTTTATGTGGTTGTTGTCGTTTGCGGGATCTCTCCAACCAGCACCATATTCACCTACCAATGTTTTGATTCAATCAAGTGCGTGTGTGTGTGTGTGTGTGTGTGTGTGTGTGTGTGTGTGTGAGAGAGAGAGAGAGAGAGAGAGAGAGAGAGAGGGTTGCATTGCCTCACTGTTTATCTGCTCCTGACCTCTAGCCAGCAATTCTGCTCTTGATAAGAAAGACTGGTCTCATGATGTGCAAGGTGGCTGATATCAGCCCTGTATCCTTGTGAAATTGATTACCTCGTCCAAGAAGTGAGCAAAAATATAATAAATAGAGACAACACAAAAGGCACACACACTGATTCTGGCTGATGGGCAACACCGCTTCGGCAATTACGCCACTGCCCACTTAAAGCAGGGGTCACACAGGGCATCAAAAGGGAGGAACAAGTTATGGGTAATCCTGATTTACTTCTGAGGTGCGTCGGTGTAACGGGTCTAGATACCTGCGGGGTGCATGTGTGACTGTGCACATGCTGAGATAAACATGGTGTAAGAAAACATGTAGCCACATATGTCTCACTTGTGTTGTGATGCTGGTTTTGCTGCCATGCGATTGGCTGATTTTTGTGGTAATGACTTTTTTTTTGTGGTAATGATTTTGTGATCATGTGTACCTAAGAAAGTGACCGGTAAATGTATACAGTGGTACCTCTGTTCTCAACCACCTCGGGAACTTGTCGAATTTGGTTCTCGACACATTTTGACCAGAAAACTTTGTCTCAGTTCTCGTCGTTTGCTTGGTACTTGCTTAAACTTGTATGATTCGAGCCACATGAATCGTTTCAGCCGAAACGTGATTCTTGAATCACAATTCAGTACACAGTGAATCAGGTAATTCAGATACCTTAATTCAGATATGATCTCTGCTGTGTTTGTTGTATTTTTCTATATTGTTACATTGTTTCATTTACACTGCAGTATTCTTAGTGCAAATAAGTCCCCGTGGTCCTAAAATGATTAGTAAAGACAGGTAACCGAACGGAAAACTTTCTGGAAAGGAAAGGATATTGACAGCCAACCAAAAGGAAAACTTGCTTTTAGGCTGAGCAGTTAGCATTAGCAGCTAGCGCCCTGAGTAAGTACTTTTCACTTTCAATCCATTACTCACTTACTTAGATGACATTTTTCAACACTTTATTATAAAATAAGCTTTGTGTTAATGATTTTGGTTAACTGTAGGTTAATGTTTAATAGCCTCTGTTATAATATAGTATACACTATATTAAACTTCTCGCGTCGTGTTACATTTAACTTATGATGGATTTGTCAGAACATGTTCTCATATTCATATATGAGTATGGACCAATTCCAATACTTTTTTTTCCTTCTTCCCGAGTTATCAGTGGTTTCTCTGATAGATAGGGTGTCAGAGAATGGGCCAATTGTCTTTGTCACCTCTGTAGTACATTAAAAATTAGTTTCTAGGATGTTGAACATTTTGATATTCTGAAAGGTGTTAATAACGTATAAAATGTTAATGATGCTAATCAATCATTATCCACATTACTTTTTGAGCTATACACTAAAACACAGTTGTAATGACTGTATCATGTCTACTTTGTCTATCAGATAAGATGCCCTTAACTTTATAATTGTACTGGAAACTGGGGGCTGTTCAGTACTTTACTATGCTTTACTTTAACTTTATTCTTATATAGCACTTTTGAAAACCCAAAGATGCTTACATGTTTGAGTACACACAACATACAAATAACTTGGAAATAATAGCATACAAGTAGAGAGGACTGGACATGGACAAGACCAAGGGGGGAACAGTTTTAGGGATGAGGCAGATGAAATGCAAGTGAAAAAAGGCTGAGATAAATTGGATTAAAAAAAGATAGAGAATTAGACTGAGAAAGTTCCAGACTTGAGGAGAAACTCTAGAAGAGACTCAGTCACAAAAGTCTTGGAGGGTGGATGGAGGATTGGTGAGTATCCCCAGTCAAAGGAAGACCTGAGTGTGAGAGAAGGTATAAAGATAAGAAGGGGCAAGATTGTTAAGACCCTTATAGGTAAGCTAAATAATTTTGTATCATATCCGGTATGTTACAGGAAGACAGGAGATGTTGGACAATGGGTGTAATATGGCCATGCAAGCGAGTGTGAGTGTGAGTGAGAAGGCAGGCACCAGAGTCCTGGAACATCTGAAGTTTGTTAATGCAGGAAGAGCTGATGCCAGCTATTTAAACAGTCCAAATGGTTGGAAATGAAGGCATTGATAAAGGTTTCAGCAGTGGATAAGGATGTAAGGGTAATGCACTGAATGATACATCCCTCTAATATGCAAGCACTTATCTTTCTATATGTCACCATGCAAATACATAGGTGGGGGTGGTGCTGTGATGCTGGTGTTGGTTGTGGGCAGGTGACAGTGTCAGGCTGTTGTAAGTGTTTGTGTGTGAGGACCCTCAGGATTACTATAGTCAATTTGTTGCATAAATCCATGTAGGTGGCTCATATAATGCTTGTTCACTGAAAGTATTTTGCACTGCTTTTTTTACAGAAGTGAGTAATTCATCTTCATACCTTCTTAATCCAATTCAGGATTGAAGAGAGCCAGGGCCTAACCAGCAGCATAGAGTGCAAAGTAGCAACCAACCTTAGAGAGAGTGGCAGTCCATCACTGGGCACATACACACACTCACGTTGGGATACTTGGAATCAAGAGATCAGTTGACCTTATGCATGCCTATGGAAGGTAGGAGTAATCGGAGGAAATCAATGCAGACACGGGACAAACGTGCAAACTCCATACAGGCAGAGCTGGAAATCAAACTGGGAATCTCTGGAGCTGTTAGGCGCTATAATCACTGTGCCATTCTGCCATCCCATAGTTGAAGTGATTAAATTTAATTAACTAAAATCAATTCCTATGTTTGTAATTACACTTGCACATTCGGATTACTAAAAACTAAGAAAATTAGGTTAGTGTGGACAATTTAAAAGTTGATTTCTATAGGTTTAATGTTAGCACAGGCCAGTGATCTGGGATTAGAAGGTGAGCTATATTCCATATAAGAAGTTGTTCAATTTTCAAGCCCTACATACAAACCATTCTCCAAAGACATGCACAGTTACATAATGTAGCAACCTATTCCAGAAAGTGCTGATGTGGATTTATTTTATTGGCATGTCAGTATCTGTGTTTAATATAAACTTTGTCAGAAGTGTTAGAATAGAAACCAGATGGATCTTGGATTAGAATAAGCTAGTTAGCCAGACCTTCTTATGAAGGAAGTACCTGGGTATACGTTAATAGGTAACAGTTTACTTTGAGGGACACAAACATCATGACCTCATGAAGAAGGAATGCTTTAGTGATGCTTAATTACTACATAAGTTCATATATTTATCCTACATGAAGGCATGCATGACATATGCTCATTTCATGCATGTAGTCATGATGACTCATGTGTTACATGTATGAATTAAATAATGATTAATCACTAATGAAAGACTGCATAAATGTTATTTAATGTACCCTTATAGTAAAGTATATAGTAAACATTATAGTACATAGTATACCCTCATAGCAAAAACTGCAATTTTTTCAAGTGAAGCTGACAAATACAACAAAAATCAGAAAAGTTGGGATGGCATTAAACATGCAAATAAAAATGCAGTGTTCCTAACATTTACTTAGACTTTTATTTAATTGCATTCAGTATGAACCCAAGATATTTCATGTTTTGTCTGAACAACTTCATTTCATTTGTTAATAAACATCCATACCTGAATTTCTGTCCTGCAACACATTAAAAAAAAGATGGGACAGGGCAATTTAGAAAATCTAGTAATGAATAAAAAAACCTAAATAATGATGTGATTTCAAACAGGTGATTATAATCATGATTTGGTACAAAAGCAGTCCTTGCTAAGGGCACATACCATGACAGAGCCTGGCTTTTGGACTCGGTCCTTTTAGTCTTTGGTCCGGAGCATGCGGCATGCATTTTTCAACTTCCCTGGGCTAAGAGGAATCTGGAATGGACCATCACACAGTGGAAATGTGCATTCTGGTCAGATCAATCAGTATTCCAGATGTTTTATTTATTTATTTTTATTTTTTTATGGACACCGTGTGTTGTGGACCAAAGATGAAAAGGACCTTCTAGACTATTATTAGTCCAGAAAGTCCAAAAGCCAGGCTCTGTCATGGTATGAGGCTGTGTCAGTGCCCTTGACAAAGATCATTTTCAGTTCTGTGATGGCAGCATTAATGCAGAAAAGTACACTGAGATTTTAGAACAACATTAATTCCTTCAAGATGACTTCTTTTCCAGGGACGTCCATGCATTTATCAGCAAGACAACACAAAACAATTTAAATCAGAAAAAAATCAGTCTTTCTTTGAGGTACATTATTTTTAAACATTTCAATAAATATCTTTCACATTTTTCGACCACTGGAGATCCCCTGCCCATCTTTACTCCTCAAGGACTGGACACTGCTTTTGTACCAAATCATGATTATAATCACTTGCTGACATCACCTGTTTGAAATCACATCATAAATTACATTTTTTGGAATGTGTTGCAAGCCTGAAATGCAGAAACGGATGTCTATTAACTGTCTGTAAAATAAATGTAAGGAGCACTGGGTTTTTTACATATTTGCATTTTCTATACCGTCCCAACTTTTTCTGATTTGGGGTTGTATGACCCTAAAAGGGCCACCACTCCATGCATTTTACTAGACAATTTTCCTGTCAGTCAACCAAGCTCAGTTGTGCAGGTTAAGGAAACCTCAAATCAGTTTGCAAGTGGATGCTAGATAGTGAACAATGAATGAGCTAAAGCTGGCAGTTAATTGGCTTGGCCACTTTCCAGACCTTACAGGAGATTACACATGCAGCAGTTGTGCTTAACGCACTTAATGGTTATGTAGCATTGACCCCAAAGAGAGGTCGCTTACTACAGCCAGCTGAACACTGACCTGAGTGGGCTTTCTTCAGTCTTAAGGAAAACATGAAGTATACATTATACAGAAGAAACGTTTCTGTTGAGTCATTCAAGATGATCATATATTGTGTGAGAATATGATATCCAATTTATCCCTCATGAAGCATTTGTCAAATATTCACATGCATTTTCAGTAGCATTTGAATGTCAGCCAAAGTCACCGAGGTTTATTAACGAAGGAGAATTTTCCCTAATTATTTAGGGAATTATTCTAATTGGGGCTGAGAATATTAGAGTGGATAGTCTTTGTAGTGCTTTCTGAGCCTGATTTCAGAAGACATTTAGTAATTGAGATGATGCCCTCTCATGAACTGGCAGCAGAGTCGTGTGTGTTTCCCACCTCTCAGTTGACCTCAGCATGTCACCCTGTGGCCCAGTGGGCATGTTTATATTAAGGCAAGAACAGCTGGGTGAGAACCAGATATTGCATAAGTCATCTTACTAACAGCCAGTGAGGAAACAAAGCAGAACACATGAAAGGGCTGAATTGTATCACCTCTATGTTAGAAGAAAAATGTTCTGAAATTTACACACTTGTTTTCTGACTATGTAAAATATCAGGACAATATTGTTTCTGCTGCAGTCAGTCAATGTAAATTTTAATAGGTTATAATATTTTAACCATGCTTTCCCTCCTAATTAATTCTGTGTGTGCTCTGGTTATGTGCTGTCTTTGTGTAGTGGTTCCTATAGTTAAGAGAATGTCAAGCACGACTCTTCCTACAGCATAATGTTGGTGTTGAGGGTGCCTCAGAGACTTGGAGCTGGCAGTTTCAATGAAGAAATCTGTATTGGTGCTGGCTGGCTGGCTGGCTGGCTGGCTGGCTGGCAAAGCTTTGTATCTATTTGTTCCACTCGTCTGCCTCTCAATGAGTTTAATCAGCTGAAAAAAATTGTGAATAGGGGTGTCGCCCAACCCGCCCATACCTAAGAACCCTTACAGCTTCAGCGCACGCGCACACACACATGCGCATTTTCATTCCCTGTGCATCAGTAAGAGAGTTAAGGGTCTCCTTCTCCCCTGTTGCCTCTTGGATTATCAAGTACACTTCAATTACAGTGGATCGATACACCTCTGCCTGCAAAGGGGAGGATGAGGGAAAGACTTTGGGTATGGCTTTGACTACAAAGCAATGGATTAACACTGATATGCATCTCTTCATTTACATCAGGAATGGGCCACCGTTCACTTTCCTCAGTCCACCATTAGAGGATGCGCAAACACACACACACACACACACACACACACACACACACACACACACACACACACCAAGGCCCTAATTGAAAGTCGACTTTTGCCGAGATTGCTTCTTTAAGTGCCTGGCAAGGTGAGGGCAGCCCTGTCATATAGTCTAGGGGAATTAAGTTTGACTATGGCTCTTCTTAACTAAATTGGAGGGGTTTTAACCACACTTCAGCTGAGTATGTTAAAAGCAGATGGCTGTTTATCGTAGAATGGACATGTTCTGATTAAACAATTTCATTTTAAAAGGACTACCACTACTTCATTCACTTGGCTGAACAAATGCATAAACATTAAACATTTGCACATCATCACTGCAGACGAAGATACGGTGGTAGGTAGTTCAAGTTTTGTAAGCTTCAGAGTTATGCTTACAAATGGAAACCAGACAAGACAAAAACAAGGCAAGTTCTCAGCAGCTGAACAATAGTCTGGACAACTAACAAGACAAAAGTAAGATGAATACAGTAGAGGACAAGACAATAAATACTGTGCAAAGTACCAATTTAATTATGTAAATACGTAACAAAAGCTGTAGGTGTGTGCTAAATATGAATGTGCAATACAAATATGTGAACGTTGATGGATACAATAAAAAATGTTCAAGAGTTCAGGACACCATTGTGTGCTGAGTTTCAGCTCTTCAAAGTAGACCTGCTCATCATTGTTGGTGATGAAGCCTACCACAATATTTTAGCTGTGGGAAGGGAAGAGTCATGTGCATAAAGGAGTAAGTAAATGAGAGGGCTCAGATCACCCCCCATGGTGCTTCGGTATAAGTGATTTGAGGTGATAAGATGTGCTTGCCCTCTCTCATCACCTGTCACTGACCTTTCAGTAAGATGAAAATCCAACTGCCCAGAGAGAATTTCAGTCCAAGGTCAGCAAGTTTGTATATGAACCTGGTGAGCTTGCCGAACACTGGAATGAAATCAACAAACAGTAGCCTTGCATAGTCTTTTGTTTCCTTGTCTCTTGTCCAGGTGAGTGGAACAGCATTATGGGTGAATCTGCTTGGCTGGTATGAAAAATTTAATTAATCAAAATCCTTAGGTAAATAGGAGCAAATACATTTTCTGACTTTTGTGAATGCTGTAGCAAGTAGGTTAGAGCAAATCCTGACAGTATGTCCATGTATCCCAAAATGACCTGCAGCTTTCCATGTAATAACACCTTTAGAAACCTTCCTGACAGTACCCACCTACTACAAGTAAGTTCGCTCCAGTATCACTGTCACTTTTTCCAGTATCGTTAGCATGGTGGCCAATGCTGTCAATAAGCCTAAGGCTAGCATCTGCGCCATCACTATTAGCCTCAAAGCATGCATCGATGAGTTTAGTGTTTCTGCCAGGCAAGCATCAGCATTTATCAGGCATGTTGGTCATCCTTTATAATCTAAAATATTTATAGTATAAATTACAGTTCTAGGTCCACCTCTAGGAAGTAGAGGTGTAATGGTGTGGGGGGTGTTTGCAGCTGCTGGTACTTGAACATTATTTTATTAAATATTTTATTTATCTGTTATATTGACTTGGTTACTGTTATTGGAACTTACTACAGACTAGGTATATTAGTTTCATTCTTACATTTATCATCTACTTTAAGTCACCCAAAGAGGATTGGTCCCTTTTGAGTCTTGTTCCTCCCAAACATTTAGGGAGTTTTTCCTTCTCACTGTCGCCCTAGGTTTGCTATTGGGATTGGCCTTAGATATTAGAAGATAATCTAAAATTGTAAAGCCGTTTGAGACAATGCTCCATTGTAAAAAGTGCTATATACATAAATCTGACAAGTCTGACAGGTTATTTTTCAACAATACAATGCTTCTGCTCTCACTGCGAAAACCACCAAGAAGTTTAGGCTTAGAACAAGTCCATCAGGCTCATGTTTTGACCTGGTCAGAGTCCAGATTTGAACCGTATAAAAGGAAAGGCTATCCCATACTAAGTTACTTTATCAGTTTGTTTAGTTCTTGCCAATTTCCTGACTAATTATTTGCTGTTGGAACCGTTAAAAGCTTAGGACATAGCAATTATTTATTTATTTATTTATTTATTTATTTATTTATTTTGCCTAGTAATGTAGAATTGCATTCACTGTTGTATTTCTCACAAGATCTTCACAGATACCTTTCTGGACCGTCACCATGCAACTCAAATCATGATTAATCAGTCAACACAACTCTCCACTCTTCCATATTCTGCCAGAAACCCCATTCTGTCCTTGATGTTTTTCTTAGCAATAGCTAAAGCTAAAGCAGTAGCTTTATAACACATTTCCAGATATGAAATCTGCATTAGACAACCTTCACTGTTCTTCTCAAAAGAGTCTTGTTTTCTGAAGTCTTAAATTTTGCTGAAGAAGACCAGCTATCTGGTTTCTCACAGCAACATATGCATGAAATTTTACTTTTTTGGAGCAGATTTTCTGACTCGTCTACCTTGGGACTCACAAGACAGCATATTGTAGATCTCTATCTGTTAATATCTGTCACTCTTGGTTCTATTAAGATTGTTTTCAAGAGTTTACAACAGGACTATGTAAGTGAATTTCTCTGTTTACAGTTTTTCCCCCCAACAGTTCAATGAGCAGTGAGCAGTGATGAACAAATGGTAGCACAGACCTCAGCATTTGAATTTTTGTAGTTCTTGCTAGTTTTATGACCTATGATTTGTTGATAGGACCAATAATCTTACTATAGGCCTGCATGTGTAATAGAAATCTGTAAAGTCAATACATTATTTTAAAAATGATATGGTTCTATAAAAACAGCTGAATTCATTTTTTTTTAATGATGAGGCCAATCAGGCATTGATGCTATAGAAAGTTTATTAATTTTTTCCTTGTGGCTTTAGTTAAGGATAACATTACAAATGCATTCATTAATGGTCAAACAGATCATTTGATCAAATTTGATATTTGATCATTAACGTTCATTATTATCCCCGTGATACTAAACTAAAAAGAATTTGATTGACTGGTTACTTAGTTTTATCATGCAGCACTTTTTTGGTATTGTACACAAATATGTTTGTGTCAAACCTTGTCTGCTTGGTTGATATTCAGAATGTAAATTGGAAAACATAAAGTCAGATGTGAGAGAGGACAAACTAGATAATATCAACACAGTGTGCCTGACCTAAGGCTTTGTTACTAAATAAAAATCTTCATCTGTATGGAGATCGACAGGAATAGGCTAAACAGCCACATGCAAGCATATGGTGCTGAGATTGTGAAAGAATAAGAAAGACAGAATAAGAGCCAGAGAGTGAACTGAATCAGATCACGGCAGGAAGCTCCACTGGGTGGTTTGTTTAGCTGGATGTGATTTCGAGTGGCAAGAGCGGGTGTTGCCCACTTGCAAGGAACACAATGGGACATACTTTCCCAACAGAAATAATGGGCAATAATGATGTGGCAAGCATCCAAACACCTCTACGACTGTAATTCCATTTTAAGATACCGTTGTACACACACTCACGCTATTATTAATCATGGTAAGGCTTGCTTTCTTGCAGTTGTGGGAGGATTTATGGCTACATAACAAGAGTTAATTTTCTGTGGCGTCATTGGCATTCCCCAAAGGAATAATTTTTATTATCCAACCCATATTATTTGACCTTGGTGATTATTAATCTGTGAGTAAATGTCTACTTTCAAGCCATTTCACAAATATTATTAATATTCTTAATGGTCAGCATGGGCTAAATCTTTGTGCCAATGATAGCTTATTGTATCAATATACCATGCTGTAAGCGGAAACTGGCTAATAAGGGTAAATTACTTCTGGACTTGCTAAGATGGTCAGTACAGTACAGAGCAAAATATATGAGCAAGTAAAAATGCAATCTTACTAATGTGCTGCCTAAACTTTTAAGACTGTAAAACTGATCTAACAGTCTATAAACCCATTGATAGTTTTCTGGATGTTCTGTCCATATATTTCACAAAAAGATATCAAATGTTGCAAAAGAAATGTCATACTGCTGAAAATAAGCACTCTCCCTTTCTTAGTGATTCCAGGAAAAGGGCTAGTCAGAGAATTGAGAAAACAACACAAAAAAAGATAGGAGGAGCTCAAGCATGGGATTTTTTTTTTTTTTTGAAACACTGAACAAAATAGATTCTCTCCAAATCCTAATTGGAGAACAGTAGACTTAATTGGTATCCATTTGGCTGACAAAGGAAGGCACGGACTAGTGGGCAGGCTGGGAAGGCCCCTGGGGGGATGTGAACATGGAGTGGCTCTGCCGAATGCTCAGGGACGGATCACTTCCAAAGACAAACCGTGGGAGCTGGCAGGACAGATTGCAGCAGGAAAGAGGGGGAGAGAGACTGAGGAGGGGGCAGAAAGCTGGCGGAGGGGGGATAGAGTGAATGTCTATAGAAAAGCTTTCAGTGAAGAGGCATTTCTATTTTCAAATGGCTGAGGGACATTTGTGAGGCTTTGAAGCGCCTCAGAAGAGAGGAGTAACACGACGCTGACCTACAGGAGACCAAGGAGATACGGTTCAGCAGGCCCCTGCAACCTGAAGCCTTTAACTGTGCAGACAACTAAATTAAAGCAATCACAACAAAACTGCTGAGGACTGCCGTGGATTAACTCATCCGACTCAGGAAAAATGTCTAGATAGACTGCTGAAAAGAAGGAGTGTACAGCCTTTAAACCAGTCCATCTTAATTTTTCCTGAGGTGAATGAGACAAAACATAATTATGTGATGTCTTTATGCAGATGGCACTTGACTTTTAATAGAGTCTGCCATACAGACATTAATTAGACCTTAGACCCGGATAAGCCATAAACTGCACAGTAACCGTTTAGCCAGTGTTTTTCAAACTGGTCCTTAGAGAACATAAAGATACTCCACAATTTGGTCTCTCTCTCAACTTACAACATACCAAAACGCAGCAATATAAAAGGTTTTGTTTTTCTGGTCAGACTTCCACAGAGGCCAAGACGACTTGGAAAAACAATGAAATAAAATCACCAAAGCCATGTTCACACAGTTTGGAATCAGGTTAGTTCAACATCTGAACATCGTTTGGAAGAAGTTAGAGCTGTATTTCACACCCGCACCCATGTTTAAGTAGTCAGTCTCAGAGTTGAGGTGTAGGGCAAATTGTCTGTATGTATAAGAACTGCAGTGGAAGTAGCTGTTGATAACATAAACGCATGCTGAAACATACCATACACAGAAAGGTATTTCTGTGACTCTCGAATGGAGGCTCCACAGTGCTGTCCTCAGTGAGTGTATCCTAATGCAATAATATTGCAGGCACTGTAGGGTTGACCACTGAATTTGTGGGTCTAGATGTCTATAAAGCTGCTTTGATACAATTATTTTCTTTTTTGATCCTGCTAATTTTGGTCATCAGATGTCGGAGTAACCTCTCCCAGAATTCATGGGATGCAGGCAGAAGCGTGCCCAGGAAAGGCAGGTCCATTGGTTGATATTAACTTTAGTCCACTCTTCTGAACTCTTAACACAGCTGAAAGGTACCACAGGGTCCTCTCCGTGAGTTTTGTTGTAAAAAAAAGTGTTATATAGCAAATATTGACTCTCTTTTGTACAAATTATGTTTGTCTTTCGTGCTGTGTTTTGCCATATAACATTCAAGTAATAACACAAGAAAGATGAAGCTGATGTTAATCAGTTACTGTCATTCTAACAGAATCATTCTGAACAAAGTTTTGTGGATTGAAGTGAACCAAAATCTGTGTTGTGCATGAAATCCAGTCAACAAAAAACCCAGAAATTTTGCAAGTAAAATGTTTGTTTCTGGTAATGCTTCATGATTAAAGATGCATTTTTGTGTGTTGTACAAGTGAAACACATTAACACAACCCTAACCATAACACTAATCCTCATTTACGCTAACCCACACATGATCAAGAAGGAAATTAACTTCAGTTTAATCTCAGTTTGAGAGACACTTCTGTTTGTAAGTGTAAGTGTCAGTCCCAGGCATTGACTGTAATGAAATGTAATAAAAAGTCTAGAGGGCTTTTTCCACTTCATCGTGTGGACCTTGAGAACAGGAATAATTATTTTGTTTTGTTAAAGGTACAAAACAAAAATATTTGGACCTAACATGATCTAAGGGGATTCATGGATGGGACTAGCACATTGTTAAATGAATGATTACGCACAGTGGGTCACATATGAAACACCATACACACAGACAGTAGACAGATGGGATTATCTGGTTTATTGCTACTGCATTCTGCCTAAAACCAAAGCTTTTCTATTTCATTCTCAACCTATAAAAGCATATGGATTCTGAAAACCATATTAACACAGTGTTTTCACAACACAGATGCAGTGTAAAGACAGTACATTCAGAGTATTTAGAATTGATTAACAGTCTAATTTTCATTATTCAATTCATCAGTTGGAATTGAAACAATATTTCTTTTGTCATGGTGCAGCTTTTTCTTCTTGACAGTATTGATGCTGACATTTTGTCAAGTAGCATCTTTGTCAGTTGTTGCTGCAACTTTGATTTGCTGGCTAACCAAAAAGTAGGAACAAATGAACACATGGACATGGTCAGCAACAATACTCAGTAAGGCTGTTGTGTTTAAACGATGTTCAGTTGGTATTAAGGGGCCCAAAGGTTGCCAAGAAAATATTCCTCGCACCATTACACCACTACTACCAACCGGAGCCTACAATGACAACAGATGGAAGCCTGCTTGCATGTTGTTTACGCCAAATTCTGATCCAACCATTGAATGTTGCAGCATAAATTGAGACATATCAGACCAGGCAACATTTTTTTCCATTCTTCTATTGTCCAGTTTTGGTGTGGCCATGTGAATTGTAGCCCCAGTTGCCTGTTCTTAGCTGACAGGAGTGGCAACCAAGTGAGGTCTTCTGCTGCTATAGCCCATCTGGTTTAAGGTTTGACATTTTCAGCATTTGGAGATGTTCTTCTGCTACTTTGGTTGTAACCAGTAACCAGTCTGGCCTTTCTCCTCTGACCTTCGGCATCAGAAAGGCATTTTTGCACAGAGAACTCCCGTATATTGGACATTTGCTCTTTTTTTTTCAGAACATTCTCTGTAAGCAGCAGAGATGGCTGTGTAAAAGTCTTAGGCATTCTATACTTTTCAATTTTTATTCTGCTTATTCTTTATTTATGTTATAGTAGTCACTGCACTCTGTTCTGTGATTATAGACTGTAGTCCATGTTTCTTTATATACTTTGTTAGTGGCCTTTACTCTGTTATGTAATGGTCATGACTCCCACAGGACCACCACAGATCAGTTAATATTTGGGTAATGTATCATTCTCAGCACTGCAGTGACACTGATATGGTGATGGTGTGTTAGTGTGTGTTGTGCTGGTATGAGTGGATCAGACACAGGAGTGCTGCTGAAGTTTTAAACCACCTCAATGTCACTGCTGGACTGACAATATTCAGTTTTATCTTGCTCACTGAAGCAAAAACTCCAAAGGGTTAAATGTTTGGAGGCGTGTATATCTGCTATATTATGGTAAAGCGCTAAGCTTTAAAGCAGAAATGGCTCATTTCACTCAGGTAGAAATTTCACTCAGGTAGAAATGAGCTCAGGGCACAGGTAGTGAACAAAGTGCAATTAAACACTGCCCCAAACACATCATTGCTCTAGAGGAGATCTACATGAAGGAATGGGCCAAAATACCAGCTACAGTGTGTGCAAACCTGGCGAAGACTTACAGGAAACATTTGACCTCTGTCATTGCCAACAAAGGTTATGTTACAAGTATTGAGTTGAACTTTGTTATTGACCAAATACTTATTTTCCACTATAATTTACAATTAAATTCTTTAAACATCCTACAATGTGATTTCCTGGATTTTTTTTTCATTTTGTCTCTCATAGTTGAAGTGTACCTATGATGAAAATTACAGACCTCTCTCATCTTTCTAAATGAAGAACTTGCACAATCAGTGGCTGACTAAATACTTTTTGTCCCACTGTATGTCAAATTAATCGAAGAGGTTAATATATACGCTCCTGGCCAAAATGGACCAAGCCTATGTGCCACCATTTGCTGCAATTAACTGTGTTTTGGGAGAAAAAGCTGGAAACAAATACAAAGTCATGAAATTATTTAAATGTTTGATATAATATTCAACCTAACACATATCTGGGTGTTGAAATTTTCCAATAAAGGGAAACGGGACTCATCAATCCAGATGACATTCTTCTTTTGCTCCAAGATCCACTTCTGACACTTGTGTGCCCATGGTGACCAGTCTTGGACTAGGTAGCCTCATACTCAGCAGGGGTACTGCACTGACACATTCCTCCTGTAACCAGCGTTAGATATTTCTGTGACTTGAACCAAAGTAGTTATGTTCTTCAGGTGTACCAGACAGGATAAGATTCATTGTGTACCAACACCCTGTCACTGGTTTGTGGTTTGTCGATTTATGGACCACTCTCGGTAGGCACTCGCCACTACTGATCAGAAACACTCCAAAAACTATATTGTTTAGGAAATATCCTGACTCAGTCATCTGGCCATATCAATTTGTCGCTGAGGTCTTTACTCCTGAACATTTCTTCCACAGAACCGAATATTCATGTAGTCTCTAATATATTACACAGCTTAACAGGTGCTGTTATAACCAGCATTTTGTGTTATTCAGTTTGTGTGAGGTTTGGGCTGATTGGCTTCATCATAACACTTTTATTAAAATACAATTGCGTATAAGATTTCACTTAAGATTTTCATTTTCATTTCATGTTGCTACATACTACTAATATGTTTCAAAATGTAGATCTGTTTTTCTGGAAACTTTGCAGGGTTTTTACTTCTCTATCTTCAACAGTTGCTACGTTTCTCTCATTTTTGGACATGTACTGTGACAGTGCAGACACATACTGTATATTACAAAGCAGATCATGTACAGTATAGTAATATCAAAACACATAAAATTAAAACACTATGTACGGCTAAGTAAACAAATGAAATGTGTACCTTGACAGACCTGTCATTTTAATTCTTAAATACTGCTTTGTATTGCTATTATCTTAATAATCTATATTCTTACTAATGAACATACAGCAGCCAAAGATAAAAAAACAAATGATGAAAATGAATTTAAGATATCAAGTCTGCAATTATACTTACATTGCCATTTTGTCATCATCATTTATGTGTACTCATCATGTTAAACTCTTTCCTCCATTCTGAAATTTGATGCTTACAAATTCTGTCCATCTGCACTGTATACATAAATCAGTCAGAGGACTTCAGCTCATGAGCTCTTTCAGGACTGTAAACTAGGAAGGATGTCTGGGATATAATCATTACCGATTTGAAGACATGAGGGCCAACAAAAATAACATCTGTCTCCAGACATCCATGAACTTCCAGAGGCCTCTACCTCACAGCTGAACTTTAAAACGGTCCGGTCAGGAAACCATCTGATTGTGCATTTAATGAACCCAAAAGTACTACCCATGTTATTCCAGCTGTATTTGCAGGCAGGTTCTAAAGTGCATAAACACAAAGAGTAAATATTCATCAGCGCAGTAAATGCAGACTGATTGATCCATTGTGTTGTGCAGGGCAGTGACCGCACATGTTCATGCCTAACCTTTACTTTCAGACCTAATTACACAAGACCAATTGCCAACTGTTATCCGAGGAAAAAAAGATATGTTGTAGTATTTTGTGAACAGTGTATAGTAATGCAGAATTCATACTTGTTTAAATATACTACAGTGCTCCATTGCCACCCACTTTTTCAGTCCATGATTTCATGGAAGATAAATAAATGAACAGTCAGTGCATTTTCCATTGACTAATTCCAGCAGGGGGAGGGGAAAAGAAAGGGAAAAAAAAAACAATTAAAAAGCTCTTCTTCATTACATCCAAGTGATTCCCACGCATTTCTTGGCAGAAGATCCCATGGCAATCTCCAGAGACCTTGTTTCTTTTTCAGTCTGTGAGCAACTTGTCAGAAAAAGGTCTAAATTTCCCAAAGAGGGATGTGGGCAAAAGTGAGAGCAACACAACAAGAAGCTGCAGAGGGGTGGATAATGTGTGGGACTGAAGAGAGAATAAGGAGAAGGAAAAAGAATGAACAAAAGAAAGAAAGCTAGGATGTGACTTTTTGGAGAAATATGAGGAAAGATGGACTGAGGAGGAGAGTGTTTGCACCTCCCAGGAAATCCAGCAGGGAGCAATAGTCACAGGAAGCAGGAGATGAAAGGAGGAAAGAGAGCTCGAGAAAGAGGCGTGTAAGGGTAGGGCTTAGAATAAGTGCAGTATTCACAGCTAAAACTCCACCAGGACCACTGTGATCTGACTTCAACACTTTTGAGAGTCGAAGTCGAAGAGACACATTTTGGAGCCCATAATCAAACTATTGTTCTTGTGAGCCTTGACCCAGGGAGAATAAGTGCATGGCTAATCAGTTTAACCTTGTGATACCGGACTTGACTTTTTAGAAGTTTCACATGATCTGTGGATGACAGCAGTGCCAGGAGAGTGTCACACAGAGCACCATAGCCTGTGGTACAGCAGGGCCAAAAAGCCCCGACCTCATAGCCACTCTGACCTGGCAGGCCACACCTCTGCCCGAGGGCCTGCCATGAAGCCCATCAGACAAAGGCCATCTCTTAGACAGCTGCTCCTAACCTCTCCAACTGGCACTTCTCTTTTGGAGATGACATTATCCTTATTCTAATGAGGGGGTTCACTGCTTTTGTTTTTGGATCAGGCACGAATGGTTGCTTTTTGACCCTGCTAGGATGGCCCAGGTCAGGGACCATGACAGAAGTGTCAAGACTGCTTTGGAGTGATGAGTGAACCAACAGGTCGGACAGATTGACCCATATTTTGTTTTCATATTTTCTTTACCAAGCAGTAAAAATAGGCTTTTTTAACTCTTAGGTGACAGATGACAGATGAAGAGTGTCAACATGATTGATTGACATGGTAATAAAGATTTTTAGAAAAGTGTGACACCAAGATGTTTTTACTTGCTCAACTACAGATACTTGCACAAATTTTGGTTTGATAACGTTATAAGACTATACAATAATGGTTTATTTCATAATTTATCCCACAGTGACAGCATTCCAATAAAGGTCTACATTCTTACATTCTAGCTACATTTGAAAAAGAAACACAGTAAGTACAAAATAAGCTGGCTTAAACACATTATTACATTTACCTTGGTCTTAATAATGTAAATGTAGGGTAAAATATTTCACAAAAAGTGCCCAAGCAAAAATAATAATAATAGTAATAATAATAATAATAATAATAATAATAATAATAATAATAATAATAATAATAAGCGAGCATCTGCCTTAGTGCGGCTGGTACACATGTCCACTCCACAGCTATTTAAAGTTCTTCTTCTCAGCATCTCTTTAAGAGCCACAAGCCAATTACCCCCGATGAACACTTCCAGCCGGCGCATTGAGACCTGCCAGGCCTTCTCGGTCTCCAGTCACTGGCAGAAAAGCACACTTCAGTTTGTCTTTATTAAGCAACAAGCAGGTTTAATCAATGTTGGGGAGAGCCATTCACTTTCCTCTCTCTAATGTGCCATTAGACTCCATTCGGAGAGACTGCAGCAGTTGTCACCCAAAGTGGAGAAGCCGAAAGTAATCAATGATAGTTAAGAGCTGCAATTTATCACCATGCCACAGGCAGACTGAAGGGAAAGTAGGGACTGGTGCAAACTGGAAAAAAATGGGAAGAAAGGATAACATGACGACAGCACCAGTGGACAGGTCAGTGCATAATTACTCTACATCTCTCTCGCTTTGACTATTGTCAAAGTCTTGCTTCAGCGGTAGCATTTCTAAATGGCATGAAATTAAAAGTTATTGATTTCTGCAAAGAAGGTTTTTTTGGTGAGCCTCTATCAATTTAGAAAAGAAAAGTTAAGATAGTTCTCTTACAAACAGACATTTAGAATAGATAAAAAAGCCTATTGATTTGTGGCTTCCTTCACTTTCCTTTGCTTTCTAGGATTCTGTGCCAATAATTTAAAGTTTCATTCCTCAAATTTTAAACACAAATCTGCATTTAAGACCTTCTAGGACTGATATCAAGCTCTCCCTCTATGCTTCTGGGCAATTTTCACTCCATTTAAAATGTGACTGATTGCAAAGCATAAGAAATTGTGGCACTGCAACATTGATAAATGATGGTCCAACTTCATAGCAATCCATTTAATTAGTTGTGTAGTTAGTGGTAATGATGACAGAGTGATAATAAAGAACAGCTGAGTATTTTCTCACTATCTTAGACAGCATAGAGATCTCTGAAAACAAAGCTCAGAGGAGAGCTTGCCATCAGCCTGACAGAAAGCATTGACTAATCAAACTTCCACAAAGAAGCACAGAAGCATCAGAGTTAAATGACAGACATTCAGAAAGCTGTGACAAGACCTACAGAATAACACAACTGCAGACCAGATCCTTTGTGGACAGAACAACCCTGCTCAAGAGAAGTAACAAGAGCAAATAGACCCCTTTAAGCAATTTCCATGACAACAGCAAAAAAGGATTCACTTTCTTTGAAAAACAGAAAATCTGTTAGATAACTAGTTAATCCCACACCTAAATGAGGTATTTCTTTGCAAATAAAAACAGCCAGGCAGCTTTTATTCATTATATATTATTTAATTTATATTTGAAATGATTCAATTGGAATTTCTGTAATTTTACCTGAACGTCAATGAGACATACAGGCAGTTTGGACTCACCAGATTCATTGAGTTATAAAGAAAGGACACCTGAACCTCGTAGAATGATTGCAAAGATTTTTGCTGCATAAAGAAAATGTGTGAATATGCGTTGTCAGCTATAATTAATAGATAAAATAAAAACATGCAAGGTGATATGTTGTTTTCAACCCTTGATGCACAATTATTAAGACAGAAGTGACCTAGGTCTTGCACTTGGGGTGCTCTTTGAAACTTTTGTTAATTGGTCTAATTTTAGTTTTGGTGTGTCCTTCTGTGCTACAGACGATGCCTCAATTAATCTAGATTGTATAGCAAGCTGAGTGTGAGTAATTCACTGAGGTACTGTCTGAGAAGCCCTGTGTACGTTCCAGTGCAAAGAAAAGACTGAACACTGAGAAAACAAATGATGTCTAGCAATTACCCACAAATCATAGTGCACATGAATTGCCAGTGCTAGAGGTGGAAAAGCAATGAAGGTGTGTTTGTGTGTGTGTGTGTGTGTGTGTGTGTGTGTGTGTGTGTGTGTGTGTGTGTGTGTGTGTGTGTTGGGGGGGGGGTGGAGTGGGGGGGGTGAAAGGGACACCCCAAGGAAAAAAACGGAGAAGAAGAAAAAAATTCAATTTCAAGAGTATTATTATTTTCATTACTCATACGGCCTGTCGTTAGGCCATATACTTATGCCTAAAGATCTATTATATGCTCCATTTAGTCCCAGCCATATTACCTCATATGTTTTCCTGGCTGACCAAATAAGACTTAAGAGATAAAACAATTTACTTTTCATTATGAGCCATGTCATTGGAATCAATCTATTAACCTGTATTAACTAGACCAGGGGTGTGCAAAGAGGCTGCTGCATGCTTGATGGGAGAGGGAAATTGATATTTATATATTGAACATCTATGATCATAAAATAGTGGTGGTGGTGGTGGGGGGCATTTAATAGCATACCCCCAACCCAACACCGCTCAACCCTTACCAAGACCCTCACATCACACAGCTCTGTCCCTGTGCCAAACTATGTTCCATCACGAACTCCCCACCTCAGTGGATGGCTTTATTTTCCCAGTGGCCAAGGCACCCTCCTCACATCTACGCAGCTCCTGACCTGTGAAAGATTCTAACAAATTAGCTTCTATTGTGGAGCCAAAGGTGCCATCAATGAGGGGACGCTCGGCTGAGCCTAAAGTATGATGGGAGCGCGCGGGTGGCAGAGCAAAGACCCCAGACGTGATTGAATTAACCCTTTATGGGGAACGGGCCGGTGTAAAAGAGGAGAAACGTCCTTTTTGGAACAGGTGGCAGGCCATAAATGGTGTTTTGCAGCACAAAATTGGTGATAAGTCTGTATGTATTTTTTTGTCCTTTGTTTGGTTAACAACTACATCACTTAGGATATGTCTCAGATTGGCACCTCATATTGACTTTGAATGCGTAATGTTTGTAGCTACATATATGTCATTGTTTGTTTTTATTTTAAGTTGTGTTTCTGTTGTATCTTATGGATACAATTTGCCACAAGCAGTTAGGAGATGTTTGTTTGCCTCTTGAAATGAACTCCAATTCATATACACTACAAGCCCTGAATCCAGAGTGGCTGGTGAAGGTCACTGAATTAATGGAAATACAGGATTTAAACACAACTATGGCCTTGGTCTATGTTTTCAGCTGCTTATTTCTAAGGCATACACCTGGTTTAATCACCTGAATGCAACAATCCCATTTTATCATGTTCTGCAGGTACTTCCAGATCTTTCCATGTTATGTGTCAAAGAAAGTATTGAACAGTGCACTCTAAATTTTATAAAGTGCCAATTATATAGGCAAACTCTGCACGCGCTTCTATTTCTTTTTGCCAAGGATTTTGACATGTCTGTGTTGATGATCTTGAAGGAAGACTGCTATTTGTATGACCTACTCTATAAAGGGTCAGCCATCATCTGATACCTTTCTTAGAGTCTCTGCCAGCATTTTGCTTGTACAAAAAGGATTGCGTTTGTGTGTTATACTTACACACCTGTGTGTTTGGATTATTCATGTTGACTCGCACTACCATGCCCTCACCACTGCTTTGTACTCTCTGCCACCATTATTTGCATTGATGCATATATTTTCACTTTTCAGTGGTGTACAGAAGTGTCGGTATGTCAGCCGTAGCGGGAAGAGGCATGACGTCACAAATATATGATTTTAAACACGTGGAATAGGACTATAATAGAGAAAGGAGGCTTGAGTTACGAGGGCATAATGACAAGGAACTGAAAGCATTATATTATAGTATTAGACATTACAACAAAATTGGATTCATTAAAATAATTTTGAAATTGTATTAAATGAGCTTGTTAGTAAAACCCTGTGAGACAGTCTCTTCTTCACACACACACACACACACACACACACACACACACACACACACACACCACACACGATTGTCTTTTCAGTAATTGTAAGGACTTGTATTGACATAATACCACTGTAGCTAATTAATACTACACCTACACAAAACCATAAACTTAGCCTCTGTTACCTAAAGTGAATCTTTTGACTCTTTTGGATTTTTCAAAACAGTTTTCAGTTCTTGTAAAAAAAAATGCAGTTTTAGTTGAGGACTAGTTAAAATGTCCCCACAAAGTGGAAATGTAACTTTGTTCCTTGTGAGAACATTTGGTCCTCACAATGTTATATAAAACTTCGCACAAAACTTTGCACACGCACACACACACACACACACACACACACACACACACACACACACACACACATACAGACCTGCATGGATCTCAGAAGCACATGTGCATGAACCATCAGACAGACGTGCCTCAGGTGCTTGAATGATCGTCAGGAGACAAACAACCATCCTCAAACAATCAATAAGAGCTTGCATTATTTTACAGACGCTGCTCTAATCCAGCATTGTTAGGCATACATGCCATCCTTTATTAATATAAATTTATTTTATTGGACCTGTTGAATTAAGTAAACGTTTGAATTAAGATGTTGATATTAAACCACATAAGTGTTATCAATTTGTTAAATATATTGTTAAAACTGTTCGCATTAATCATTCCAAGATATAGTACTTCACTGCAATTTGCTTCTAGATATAAACATCATACACTGGTACACAGAGTTACATGACCAAGCATAATTATTAAAATGAGAAATAGGTTCCTCCCTAAAAAAAAGAAGTAATACCTGGGAAAAAACTAACCTCGTGTGGCCTTTTTTCTGTGCACACATATATTAGACTTTAAAGTATCAATGGTGTTTAAAATTTCAAATCTAATCAACAACATTTTAGTGTTAAAAAAAACTGCTACTACGAAGTTCAGACAGCTACAGTATGTTAGCAATCTGAAACTATACTTTATGTGCCATGTCAAAAGTAGATTCATTATTGATCTCCTTCTTTTGGTAATTCTACAAATTATAAATAATAATCCAAAGATTAAGACACTTCCCAACAAGTTGCATCATATTACTGAAACTTCAGGGTCCTTGTTTCTAATACATTAAAGTTTGCAAATTTAAAATCATATGAATTTCAGTTGTGAATTTTGCATGTGCACAAAAACCACAAGTATTGCAGTTTTCTGCTTCATAAATCACAAGCTTTTTTGAAAATAAGCACTGATGAAAGTGCCACTTTTGCCATTCACTGTTACCTCCCACAATCAAAAGAGCTCATAGTTATGTGAATATTGGGTTTCCCATTCATTGGACGTATGCTGTTGCAAGAGGACAGTTTTAAACTCCAGTCCAACATCATAGTGCAGTCTGGTTTCCTAAATGTAATTGGAGTACTGCAAGTTGCTACAAGGCACTTCATCTGAATGAAGTTGATTTTGTCAAGTGAAGGCATTACTATTCTAAAAATGTACATGTTATTTGTGATCACTAGGAGTCTTTTAACAATGGTGTGCATTCATTTGCTCTTATTATTTTGTGGAAACTGAAAACTTCTACAAACTACACTTTGAAGTTGTTCTATTGCCGTGCCGTGTAATGAACTGACTTGTCTTCGAGCTTAAGAATATCTGGGATTCACGATCCTTTATTAGAAAATTTTAGACTACTTCAGATTTAGCTGACTTTAAACACTGCATTGGTGCTGAGGACTTCCCTCTCTTGTACCTTCTTTTATTTTATTTTCTAACTCCCTCAGTGTGAAGGAGAGCTGCAACAATAGCGCACATCCATTTCAGAACATAGTTTCAAGAGGCTCACTCTTAAATTCTAGCTGACTCTAAATTATCGCTGCGAATCTTTATGGTACCTAAAAACGTGTTCTTGCCTAATACTTTGTTTGGTGTGGCCTTTTATAAATGACAAATATCACTGTACCACAGATGACACAAAATTTAATGTAGCCTTGTATACTGTTTCTGTGAATGTGTGCACTTGGTTCAGAGCAAATTTCAGCCTGTAATTAATAACCAAGCTACTATTTTGTATTAATTCCAAATTACTATTTTGACTGCATGCTATTAAACAGACTCTAAAATGTAAATAGTTTTAATGATACTTATCAATACATGTAAAGTGAAAATACTGTTTAGCCTTTGATGCTTTCTCATCACCAAGCAGTATGAAATATGACATGGAGTGAGAGGCCTGATTGTCTTCGTCACTGTGTGTGGGTAAGACCCTGGAATTTACCCCCCGATGATCAAGAGTTTTTTTTGGTCTTAAAACTTAACTGCATAATATTGTTTATAGAGTTTGTTCTAGATTTTAGGCCTTAAGATCTGGAGTCTGTCACATGAGATAATTCAAGTTGAAGGTCAGTTGAAGGAAATGCCCTTGTTTCTTTGAAAAGTTGAAATAAATAACCGAGACCTAAATCTATGGAATGTTAAAAAAAATAGCAAAAAGAAAACAGAGTTCCCACATCCAGAAACATAGCATGACTGACTTTTATTTTTGCACAGCACGCCAAAGCAAAGACACTCCGTGTAATATTTCTATGCACTTATCTAACGCCGTGATGAATTCATGTCTCTGGGTGCTTATTTAACTATGATTAAAGGGTGATCCACAACAGCATATAAAACACACAAGCATAAGTATTTTCCTAACATCAAGATAGATAGTATGAACAGTTCAGTACTTGGACGTGCTCCAACTGAAAAACACAAAGCACATGTCATGATTGAATGTAATGCCCACTTTTGAAATAAAGATAACTGTAATGAAATGATTTAGTGCCTGTGTTTAGTTTCATTGTGAGACTTAAGGTAGCTTGTGGTGTATTTTTGACAGATCTTCATGTAAACACGGTGGTGGAGGTGAAGCATCACGCTGACCCCACCATTACTGACTAAAAATGCTATTGACAAATTCTTGCACCTGTTTGTGTGTGTGTGCTTGAGCTGTGGAGTGCAGATGCTCCAGAATGGCAAAGCCAAATGCAAAGGCGAACCATCAAACAGACTCAAAGGACTGAGTGAAGTTGGAGCAACATAAAACGGCTTTTAACGCAGCACTTTCAAGGTACCGATAAGTCTCTTCTTTGGCCCATCAAATGTATTCAAACCATTGCATCCTCGCTTTCTTCCACCAGAGAGCGACTACACTTGGATGGATATGACTATGAAATGACCTTTTTGTGCGCTGCCGAATGTGTGCATAGGTTTGAAGATGCACACATTCGTCTAATCCCAAGCTCCTTTTTTTTATGATTGCTGTTGCAAATGTCTCTGGCTGAGCTAATCTCTCCCCTTCTCTCATGCCTAGTGACATTTCCAGAAAATTAGCTTTTCAAGGGACCTATATGACAGACTATGCATTTAGAGATAGTTATATCTCCTACTTTGTTTATTTAAACTGCTGCGTGATGACTGGGCACATGCTGTTGAAGCCATTATGTGAATGCTCTGTGCAGATTAAGATGTACAGAGTTTACCAGCTTTAGATAAGGTTTTAAATGGGAATTAATCAAATAAAGTGCATAGTAAATACATATATTTAACATCAATATTATATATAGAGGTGGCACGGTGGTGCAGTGGTTAGCCCAGCTCTGGGCTCCGCTTGTGTGGAGTCTACATGTCCTCCCTGTGACTGCATGGGTTTTCTCCGGGTACTTTCCTCCCACATTCCAAAGACATGTGTGTTAGGTTAATTGGTGTTCCCTTAGAGTGTGAATGAGTGTATAAGTGTGTGAGTGTATGTCCCCTATGATGGATTGGCACCCTGTTTGGGGTTGTTCCTGCCTTGTACCCTATGTCGCCGGCTAGGCACCGGCATTCACGTGACCCTGACTGGGATCAAGCAGATAAGACAATGAATGAATGAAATGAATGACTTATATATATAATTTATACATTTATATAGAACATGTATGAATGTGTAGAATATGTAGAATATGTAAATGATAGTTTTTATTTTTATTATTCTGGTACCTTTCTGCTATGGTTTTATGTTTGTACAGGCTGTAGTTAGATCTAGACACTAAATAGTGTGTCTACAATATCCAGATCATTGCTCATCTACAACATGATGGGCCATATCACATATCTGCTTCTCAGTGCTAAAAATATTTCCATTTGGTGGACTGACAGATACTTGATTTAGCTTTAAACTTAAGCCCCTCAGTCAGTGTTATACTCTTGAGCCAATTTTTGTGTGTGTGTGTGTGTGTGTGTGTGTGTTAAAAATGCAATGCATCTTTTCATAAAACTGATCAATTCTGTTGCTAGGGATACATACAGTGTAACAATGATATTCCTTATGTTCATATTGTAATTATTTTTATCTGTTCTCATCCAACGTATTAAATTTTATATAACAAATATATAGTTATTATAATTACATTATATGTACGCATATCTAAGTAATTATTTTAAATTCAACATATGATGTCTATCATTTATATAATTACATTGTATGCACTTCGAAGTAATTACTGATGAAAAATAACAGATGGAAAATAAAAAACAAATTACAGAGAAGACAAAAATTGTAAATGTCCACAACAGTCTTCCAATTCAGGCATTATTTTACACGTTGTGGACACTTACATTATCAACATGAAGGTAGCAATGGAGCCAGCAATGAAGCTAGAAGTGGGTGGGTGGGTGAGTGTTTGGTGGGGGGATCACATGGAAATGGGTTTGGATAGAAAATTAAGTTCAAAGGTCATACAGCTCGGTCTGAAGGGTAACAGCAGATGAAATGTGGCTATTTGTTTTAAGCCAAGACTTATTTCATCTGGACTGGAAAAGGTCAATATGACATGAAAAAGGGATTCGTCTCCACTGGAGCAGGCGCCTGTGTTTACTCGCGCATTTACACACTGGCTTACTAACTGCATCATTACTCACTCTGCAGAAACTTCCTTGGTCTGCAAGCTACAGCTGTCTGTTTTACGAGGGCAGAAGTTGCTTGTTTCTGCTTTTTTTGTCTTTGTGTGTGTGTGTCGTGTTGTTCTAAGGACTCTAGAAAGAAATTATATACCAATATATATACCAATCCATTTTTTGTTATAACTGTGTGGAAATTATATACACATTTAAATCAGTGCAATAATTTTTCAGTGGCCATTCTGCTGTTATCACTGACAAGCATTGTTTATCATGAAAATGGCACTGTATAGAGACTCTGAGCATGGACTGAGTTTACTTAAGGAAATGTATGTATTTTTTGCTCTTAGCTGCTGTGCCACAAAGGGAAAAATAAATACGGATTTAGAATGGATTCTGCACTGTGTAGCCTAGCCTTTAGAGGACTGCGAGTGTGAGGAGGACATTGCGGTCAGAGTAGCTTGATTTGTATCTGAGGTCCTGTGGGATGGGAGAATACACCAGACCAGTGCAAGAGAGCTGCCCTTTAGCTATCCCCACCACACCCCAACAATAAGCCTGATGTGTGGGAGTCATGTTCAGCCCTCAGCTATAATGCAGCAGTGTGTATGTAGTATGTGTGTTGGGGGGTCGAGTTTATATATCAGTGTGAGGACCAATTGTCATCACGAGGTTAGAAAGATCTGTCTTTTTTTTAACTTTGAGGGGACATTTTGCTGGTTCCCACAAGGGAAGTTGCATATTTAAAATATTTTCTTCTTTGGCTTCTGAGGTTAAGGTTAGGGTTGGTATCGGTATATGTGTATCATTAAGTAGCTACAGTAATATTATGGTAGCGAAAGGTCCGCAATGTGACAGAAAGACAAACTTGGCTTGGAGTGGATATTACTAGTATTGTAACTGTTATTGAAGATGCAAGTTCAAGTTTAAGGCAGTTTGTGACCATATTACCATATTCATCAACACACAGACACTAACCTGATGGCAATACATTTTTTACACCCATGTTGTGAGACATGGGGAGTAATTAACAATACAGACAGGCAACTTGGTGTGATCTCCTTGTGGAACTCATGTGTCCAACTCCGGGGTATGTTTCACATTAATTAAAACACTGCAAGAACTTTTGAAAGTTCAGATATAGTGTACAAATGGATACCTATGCAAATAAGCTTGTTTAATTATATTGCTAGTTTTATAGTAAATACAAGGCCATAATTAGTGAAACGAAGTAGAGTTAGAGCTAAAGAAAAAGACCCTAATTAGTCAAATGGTATGTTAATTTTTTATAAGTATGGTTTGTTTAAAGTTCAGCAATGCCTAATAAATCCCCAATAATGTTGTAATTAATTAATTAACTGTTTAATTATGTTACAAGCAGGGGATGGCATGGTGGTTCAGTGGGTAGCACTTTCACCTCTCAGTAAGCAGGTTCTGGGTTCATGTTTGTGTGGGTTAACTCCGGGTGCTCTGTTTTCTTCCCACAGTCCAAAGACATGCTTTAGGTTAATCGATTACACTAAAGTGGCCCTAGCATGTGAGTGTGTGCAAGTGTGTGTGCCCTGCGATGGATTGGTGCCCTGACTAGGGTTGTTCTTGCCTTGCACCCTGTGCCGTGACCCTGTCCAGGGTTAAGTGGATAAGAATGTGAATGAATGAATGAATGTTACAAGAGTGATACTGTTTATCCTATTGTATTCTTCACTGCATCATGGCCATCATTTCTAGACGTACAAAATACACAGCATCATCACAATTAGTGCCAAAATGTAAACAAAGTAAAATACATAATTGTGGTAAATATTGGTTTATGTGAAAATGACATATACACTTGAGTCAAAACAAGCATGTGTACACTAATGCGGCAGACATTTGCTCAAATCATTGTGCTGTTGTAAAAATTAAGATACATTTTGCTGGAATGAATTTTAAATCACCGTGAGCCCTTATGCATTCGAGGCTTTTCAAAATCCCTGTGAGGGACAGAGTGCCATTTTCACTTTTTATTTCATCGTTTAACAAACTGCATTGAAGGCATGAATTTATCTGTAAGGTGTCTACACATGATTCCCCCTCCTTTACTCTTTGAAGGTCACTGCAATCCCAATATAATAGCTACAGAGGTAATCAGAGAGTGTTGATGAAGCAGACCACAGTAATGATATTTTATGTTTCTCTTTGCTTTAGCGTTCAAGTCATTAGCTTCATGTTGACATCATTCCATCTGGACCTATTGAAGGCTGGCTGGAAAATCAATAGGAATAAGATTAGCTAGTTCATATGGGGTTAGAAGGGTAATGTTAGTGGGCAATGTGTAAGGTTCACAGAGTAACACCTTATGCTTTTTTTCTGTCACTGAGAACAGAGGGAGCGATGGACAGGGATGTTTCTTGTTATAAGCAGCTGGTTAGGGCCTGCAAGCAACCATAAATAAGTGAAAGTGTTAAAGTACATGTACAGTTATCCCAGCCTGCAAAAACCCATTTCAGGGATGTCACATATATATATATATATATATATATATATATATATATATATATATATATATATATATATATATATACACTCACACAACACCACACACACACACACACACATACACACACCCACACACACACACACACACACACACACACACACTATGGTATGGGGTTGGGCACCTGACTTCTGGACTTGTTGCTAATAACAGTCTGCATGGTGCATTCCATCTTTGGTCTGGAGCACACGACATCCATTTCTTCCAAAAATACCTGGAATACGGATTCATCTGTCCACAATAAACGTTTCCACTGTATGATGGTCCATGCCAGATGTCTCTGAGTCCAGGGAAGTCGAAGCCGCTTCTGGACATGGTTAACATAAGGCTTCTTTTTTGCACAGTGAAGTTTTAAGTGGTGTTTGTGAATGTAACTCCCTATTGTAGTGCTTGATAAAGGTTTCCAAAGTAATCTCTTGGCCATGTGGTTCTATCAGCTATTGATAAATGATTGCTCTTGATGCAGTGCCGTCTGTGGGATTGAAGATCACGGGCATTCAGCTTAAGCTTGAGACCTTGGCCTTTATGCACTGAAATTTCTCCCAATTCCATCAATCTTTAATGATATTATGCACTATAGAGGAACAAATATGTAAATTCCTTCCACTCTTTCATTGAGGTACATTGTTTTTAAACATTTCAATAATTGTCTCACCCGTTTGCTGATAAACTGGACATCCTCTGGCCATCTTCACTCCTTAAAGACACAGCCTTCACTGGATGCTGCTTTTGTACCAAATCATGATGACAATCACCTGTTTGAAATCACATCATTATTTATTTTTTAAAATTCATTACTAGCTCTAAATTGCACCCATCCAAACGTTTTTGGAATGTGTTACAGGCCTGAAATGCAGGAATTGCTTATTATCAAATGAAATTAAATAAAAAAATTTAGTATTTTTTGGCAGTCTTAATGCTAATAGCTAATATGTACTAATTACCAATTATTAAATTATCATTCAACTCATGAAGTTGCTTTGAACTCTTTGTCTAATTATTTCATGGCAACTTTAAGCAAGTCTACAGGGAGTTTGGCCTCATAACACATCAACAGAGTAGCACCTTACCTGCTAGTCAGCAGGTTTGATTAACATTTGCTGTGCCAATAAATGAATGACATAAGTTTTGAAGTTAAGCTCACTTCAAAACTTCTTTTACACTCATTAACCCACTTTAGTGTAGTCTGGGGTGAAGTGAATTTTATATTTTCTTTTATTGGAACACTCTGCCATGGTGCTGCAGGGCACTAAACTGAACAGATGCACAGTGAAAGACAGAGAGAGGTCAACTGTAAAGCCCATACACATAGAAAACTGATAGATATACTTAGAAACAAAAAGAGATCAGTCAGTGTGCTCTCTTCTTATCTCTCTCACTGTGTCTGTCTGTCTCTTTCTCATGCTATATCTCTCTCCCTCTCTTTGAAAAAATAAATAAATTCTGGGATATCGTAAGTAAGATATCCCAAATTGCGGGCATCATGGAACCACCATCAATATGAGAGAGACTCCTGGAGAGGTGGAATGCCTGATGTAATACAAATTTAAAGAAGCTAACTAGCTAATACCTAGGGGCTAACTAACACTAACATGCTATCAGGCTTACATTTATAACCCCTATGAAAACAGTGGAATAATGATCAGTCATGTTATAGACTACATGTCACCTGAGTGAACTGAACAGAGAAATATGTTGGGTGTTGTTAAGGGTGGCTGGATAGGGGTCGCTAAGTAGGATGTAACCTAGGGACTCATTATTAACAATGATAAGTGCATGTCATACATGGTGGATTATACCTGCAGGGTGGACACAGCTATGATCACTAATGTTGCAGAGTAATTGGTGTATTGCAAATGGGTTATTGTCCTAGCATAGTTCTTCTTCTTTATCATCTTGCTATTATTATTATTATTATTATTATTATTGTTATTGTTATTGTTATTATTATTATTATTATTATTATTATTATCTGTTTTTGTAGTCGGAGACCAATTTATGTTTTAACTTTAAGCAAACATTCACAAGCATGCGAGTTTACATTCACTCACATACATGTACATACAGATAAGACACATCCCCCAACATTTTCACCCCATGTGCACTCACAGGCTGGATAAAGTAATCAATCTAAGGCTAGGGGATGTGCTTATTTCCCATCTCTTGAAGTGGCAGTCCAAGTTTGTGTTGCCTGTAACTGCATTAAGGGTCAGGCAAGGAATAGCTAATGCTGACCTCCCCATCCTCCCTCCATCCCTTCACTCCATAGCCAAGAGTCTTTTTATTAAGTGTTTTTGGTAGTTAGTAATGACTTTAGAGCTGCAAATGAAATTTGTGAAGTGCAAGTGGAGAATCTTTCACTTTTCCTCCCATGTCTGTATGGATTAAAGTAAACGGATCTTAGCTTCCATAAGGTAAAATAAAACAGAGAATACATAAATGCCTTACAGTATGCAGACAATCCACTTTACTATAATTCAATTATTTCAAGTGATAGCACAAACTATAGAAATAAAGAAATACTAAAAGAATAAAAGTCTAATAGAAAATAGATATTTTATTTGCAAATTTTATTATTACTTAGAAAAATAATCCTTTGTTATAATATTAAAAAGATCAGTCATTGTTCATACATTCATTCATTTTCTTATCCGCTTAATCCCGAACAGGGTCGTGGGAGAGCCGATGCATAGCTGGTGGCATAGAGCACAAGGCAGGAGCAACCCTAGACAGGGCGCCAGTCCATCATAGGGCACATACATTCACACACTTTAGAGACATCAGTTAACCTAAAACAGATGTATTTGGATTGTGGGAGGAAACCGGAGCACCCGGAGTAAACCCAAGCTGACATGGGGAGGACATGCAAACTCCAAACAGAAAGGACCCAGACCACTCCACCTGGGGATTGAACCTAAGACCTTCTCATTCGCTGTGAGGCTCTGTCATTATTATTTTATTATTATTACTATTTTCAGATTGAGACATCACTGAACCATATATTGGCAGGACAAAACTCCAAAACTCAACAAAACCAAAACAGGACACTGTGATCTAACATGCTTGATTCCCAGTGGTACCTTCCATCCAGATCATATGCATCATATCCAGACACGATTGGCTGTGTCTGAGGGAGGATAGGTTGGTCAGGTAATCATACTCCTGCGCTGCAACACCGACTCCTATACCACACTATAATGGACTGGTGTCCCATCCAGGGCTTGTTTATGCTTGCACCCTGTGTTCTTCAGGGATAGGCATCAGAGACCCAGTGACCCTAATCAAGAAAAATGAGGTTAAACCAGAATTGTTTTTAAATTATTTTTCACAGATACATATAAAGAGCCATTTTAAGTAAAACATGCCTTCAAAACAACAGTGAGCTCACCTATTTTTGTGTTTAAATGGCTGCATTGTCTCTGGAGTTAATTGGTTTCTCCAAGTCCAGGTAGTTACTAAATGTTTTGCCAGCGTCAGAACCGCAGCACTTTTCCATTAATGGCGCGTGAAATGAAATGTTTGATACTGCAAATAAAATCAGTGATATTCAAGGATGTTATGGTAGGTAATGCGTAGAAACAGCCATTTAATGGGTCTTGGAAGATTGGGGTAGTGTCAGCCGGAACTGCCTGGGCCCTCTCCTGACATTGCTGCTCGCCTCTTCATTCCCTTAACGACTGTCGGTGCTGATTACACAGCCATTGGCAAGCTTAAAAACTACACAGACATGCTCTATTAGTAGTCCAATTAGAGTCATTAGCATATTCAGCCTCATTCAGCCCTGATGATTGGGTGACACAAAGCAGAGATTGGTGAGGAACCGCAGGCATAATGGCGGGCTTAAAAGACCGTGGTCACTCCATTATCGAATGCTTGTTTTTATGTCATGGAGTTTTGTGGTGAAAGGTTAATGTATTAATCTGCTGAGGCATTGTGTTGACGACACACAGTTGAGCATTGCTGTGAAATCTATATTCCTGTTTTGAGCTTTATAGGACCTACCTTGTGTATTGGTGAAATATTGGTTGTAAGACAAAATGTATTTTGCTAAAACAGAAGTTTTATGGACCTATTCATGTTTCATTATCCAGCCAGTAATCAGAACATTTATATAGTGTGGTTGTGTATATATATTAGGTTTGGATACATAGATTAGAATCGGATATTGGTCACGATATTAACAAAATTAGCTGGATCAGGTATCGGAAATTTAAGCCGATCCTTGGGGCCGATCCATTCACTTTAACTTTGCTACACAAGCTACGCCATACATCAGTTATGCCAACAAGTTTGATGGCAACATCTGCAAAACAAATATTGCAAGGGGTGATGGTGCCACTGCAAAATTTCCACATATAATATTACTGATTAATAATATAATCATAAATTATTAATATGCAAATATAGTTTAAGATGTTTGACTCCTATTTTATTTTGTATTTAATTAACTTAGTGACAAATACATAACAATTTTGTCCACATATCTTTGATAATTTGTTATATTTAATTTTACAAAGTTAGTAAAGTATTGTTTAAGTCATTACTGATGCCTTATGTCTCTCCTGGTGAGGTATATGGTTTATTAATTCGGCAATTAATAGAGTTGCATTGATATCAGGGAACGATATCGATATCGTACACCTGTTTAACTGCTCTTTAACGCAAATGAGTAATCAGCTAATCTCATGGCAGCAACTCAGTGCATTTAATTATGTAGATATGGTCAAGAAGAAAAGTGAATTAAGTGACTGAACATGCCATGGTTTTTGGTGCTAAATGGGCTGGTCTGAGTATTTCAGAACATGCTGATCTACTGGGATTTTCATGTACAGCCATCTCTAGGGTTTACAGAGAACGGTCTGAAAAATAGAAAATAGACAGTGAGTGGCAGTGACAGTGAGTTCTTTGGGCAAAAATGCTTTGTTGATGCCAGAGTTCAGAAGAGAATAGTCAGAAGAGAATAGTCAGGCTGGTTCGAACTGATAGAAAGAAAACAGTAGCTCAAATAACCAATTATTTCAATTGAGGTATGAAGAATAGCATCTCTGAATGCACAACACGTCGAACCTTGATGCAGATGGGCTACAGCATCAGAAAACCAGAGCAGATGCCATTCCTGTCAGCTAACAGGCCACTTAGGCTCACCAAAATTTGACAATAGAAGATCGGAAAAAAGATTGTTGCCTGGTCTGATGAGTCTCTGATTTCTGCTGTGACATTCGGATGGTATGGTCAGAATTTGGTGTTAACAACAAGAAAAACAACATGTGGGAGATATTTTCTTAGCACACTTTGGGCCCCTTAATACCAGTTGAGCACCATATAAACACCACAGCCTACCTGAGTATTGTTTCTGACTATTCCCATGGCTTTAGGACCACAGTGTACCAGCAGGATAACACGTCATGTTACATAGCGCATTTCATCTCATAATGGTTTCTTGAACATGACAATGAGTTCACTATAAAGAAATGGCCTCCAAAGTCACCAGATCTCAGTCCAGTAGAGCACCTTTGGATCTGAACCACAAAGATTTAAAGCAGTTTTGAAGAGGGTTCAAAAATGTAGGTCCACACACACACACACACAATGTCATGGGCCACTTCATTATATATATACAGTGGTGCTTGAAAGTTTGTGAACCCTTTAGAATTTTCTATATTTCTGCATTAATATGACCTAAAACATCATTAGATTTTACTAACAAGTCCTAAAAGTAGATAAAGAGAACCCAGTTAAACAAATGACACAAAAAATGATACTTGGTCATTTATTTATTGAGGAAAATTATTAAATATTACGTATTAGTGAGTGGCAAAAGTATGTGAACCTTTGCTTTCAGTATCTGGTGTGACCCCCCTGTGCAGCAATAACTGCAACTAAACATTTCCTGTAACTGTTGATCAGTCCTGCAGACTGACTTGGAGGAATGCTTTAACTCTGGGATGTTGGTGGGTTTCCTCAATTCAACTGCTCACTTCAGGTGTTTCCACAACATTTTGATTGGACTAAAGTCAGGACTTTGACTTGGCCATTCCAAAACATTAACTTAATTCTTCTTTAACTATTCTTTGGTAGAACGACTTGTGTACTTAGGGTCATTGTTTTACTGCATGACCCACCTTCTCTTGAGATTCAGTTCATGGACAGATGTTCTGACATTTTCTTTCAAAATATTCTGATTTAAGTCAGAATTTATTGTTCCATCAATGATGGCAAGCCATCCTCGACCAGATGCAGCAAACCATGATACTACTACCACCATGTTTCACAGATGGGATAAGGTTCTTATGCTGGAATGCAATGTTTTCCTTTCTCCAAACATAACGCTTTTCTTTTAAACCAAAAAGTTCTGTTTTGGTCTTAGCAAACTGCAGATGAGCAGCCATGTTCTTTTTGGAGAGCAGTGGCTTTCTCCTTGCAACCCTGCCATGCACACTAGTGTTGTTCAGTGTTCTTCTGGTGGTGGACTCATGAACATTAACATTAGCCAATATAAGAGGGGCCTTCAGATGCGTAGAAGTTACCATGGGGTCCTTTGTGACTTCGCCAACTATTACATGCCTTGCTCTTGGAGTGATCTTTGTCGGTCGACCACTCCTGGGGAGGCTAACAATGGACTTGAATTTCATCCATTTGTACACAAACTGTCTGACTCTGGATTGGTGGAGTCCAAACTCTTTAGAGATTGTTTTGGAACTGTTTCCAGCCTGATGAACATCAACAACTCTTTTTCTGAGGTCCTCAGAAATCTCCTTTGTTCGTGATACACTTCCACAAACGTGTTGTGAAGAGCAGACTTTGATAGATCCCTATTAAATAAAACAGGGTACCCACTCACACCTGATCCTCATCCCAATGATTGAAAAGAACTGACTCTAATTTCAGCTTCAAATTAATTGCTACTCCTAGAGGTTCACATACTTTTGCTACTCACTAATATGTAATAATGGATCTTTTTATCTACGTTTTATATATATATATATATATATATATATTTACTCAGTGGGGCAAAAAAGTATTTAGTCAACCACTGATTGTGCAAGTTCTCCTACTTAGAAAGACGATAGAAATCATATTGTAGGATTTATAAAGAATTGAATGGTAAATTATGGTGGGAAATAAGTATTTGGTCAATAACATACGTTCAACTAAGTACTTTGTAACATAACCTGTTGGCAATGACAGAGGTCAAACGTTTCCTGTAAGTCTTCACCAGATTTGCACACACTGTAGCTGGTATTTTGGCCCATTCCTCCATGCAGATCTCCTCTAGAGCAGTGATGTTTTGGGGCTGTCGCTGGGCAACACGGACTTTCAACTCCCTCCACAAATGTTCTACGGTGTTGAGGTCTGGAGACTGGCTAGGCCACTCCAGGACCTTGAAATGCTTTTTAAAAAAAAAGTGGCTTTTTTTTAAAAGCCACTCCTTTGTTGCCCAAGCGGTGTGTCTGGGATCATTGTCATGCTGGAAGACTCAGTCACGTTCCATCTTCAATGCTCTCACTGATGAAAGAAGGTTTTGGCTGAAAATCTCAAGATACATGGGCCCGTTCATTTTTCCCTTAACATGGATCAGTCGTGCTGTCCCCTTTGAAGAAAAAACAACCCCAAAGCATTATGTTTCCATCCCCATGCTTCACAGTAGGTATGGTGTTCTTGGAATGCAACTCAGCATTCTTCTTCCTCCAGTTGAGTTTTTCCAAAAACATTCTATTTTGGATTCAACTGAACACATGATATTCTCCCAATCCTCTTCTGGATCATCCATATGCTCTCTGGCAAACTTCAGATGGGCCTGGACATGTACTCGCTTAAGCAGGGGGACATGCCTGGCACTGCAGGATCTAAGTCCCTCTCAGCGTAGTGTGTTACTGATGGTAGCCTTTGTTACTTTGGTCCCAGCTCACTGCAGGGCATTCATCAGGTCCCTCCATGTAGTTCTGGGGTTTTTGCTCACCGTTCTCATGATCATTTTGACCCCATGGGATGAGATCTTGCGTGGGGCCCCAGATCGAGGGAGATTATCAATGGTCTTGTATGTCTTACAATTGCTCCCACAGTTGATTTATTCACACCAACCTGCTTGCCTATTGTAGATTCACTCTTCCCAGCCTGGTGCAGGTCTACAATTTTTTTCCTGGTGTCCTTCGACAGCTCTTTGGTCTTGGCCATAGTTGAGTTTGGAGTCTGACTGTTTGAGGCTGTGGACAGGTGTCTTTTATACAGATAACGAATTCAAACCATTAATACAGGTAACGAGTGGAGAACAGAAGAGCTTCTTAAAGAAGAAGTTACAGGTCTGTGAGAGCCAGAAATCTTGCTTGTTTGTGGGTGACCAAATACTTATTTTCCACCATGATTTACAATTAAAATTCTTTAAAAATCCTACATTGTGATTTCCTGGATTTTTTCTCATTTTGTCTCTCATAGTTGAAGTGTACCTATGATGAAAATTACAGACCTCTTTCATCTTTCTAAGTAGGAGAACTTGCACAATCAGTGGCTGACTAAATACTTTTTTGCCCAACTGTATATAGATAGATAGATAGATAGATAGATAGATAGATAGATAGATAGATTCAGACGCATATTTACCATTCTAATTAAGCAATATTACATGAGAGGGGGTGCATTAAAGCACGACCTCAAGTGTATTATTGCGATTATATCACAGTTCCGTTATCATTATTTATTGTTAGATTTTAAGAAAAAACAGAAAAAACTATTTGTTTATCACCATTCCATGAGGTAAAATAGTTCCATTCTATCGTTACCCCGCTGCTAAGCCCTTCATTCATTACAGTCGAGGAACAGAATTACCAATAACTGACAATACAGACAATAAACAAATATATCAATTGGTACGTTTTATTTTATTAAAAACAACGTTTATTTACCTTCAGCAAATAAAATGGGTTGAGTTTATAAGGCAAACTGTTACTAAGATACACTATTCTACACACTGCACAAGTAAATCTGAGTGAGATCCTGGTGTTAAAACCAAAGTCTAGGATCTCATTTGATTAGTGTTCATACATTTGTATGATGCTTGTTGATAACGTCAATATTATCATTCAGAAATGTAATGGCAGAGTTGCAGAGCATCAGCAGCTTCTCTGGGTTAGAGCTGGACCTACAGATAATGTACCTGTCAGATGAATTAAGCTCCGATCAGCCGTGGATGGTGTTTAATGAAAGACGCCGAGTTTAACTCCAGCAAACAATGTCTTTGAGTGATGAAGCTGATTCAGTTCATTTTTGTTGATGGGACTAAAACTCAGTCGAGCTGTGAATCCATTAAGTGCCCGGGACGTTTGATTTAAAGTAGTGACTTTGTTTTGCCTTTCCAGCGTTTCCATATCCTAAAGGTGATAAACCTTTGCCTCAGGTTGGTCATTAATAGCTTCATCATCCAAATTTAAATCGTTTTCAAAACTAATAGATTTTAGAAACTAATTATATCTCTCAATTTGGCAGTGTTTTACTTGTGTCATTATAACTGCTGTATAGTGTCATATGGCTGTTTTTTAGGGCAGGCGTCGTTGCTAGGTTACATGTGTATGAAAATGGACTAACTTATAAAGCGTCGGTCAGAGTGCCATTATCATCAGTAATGTCAGGAACAAAACATCTCACAGGCAATCAGAATGCGAGGTCTGAACTAACTGTGGTATTTTCAGTTTTGAGAAAAAATGACAACAAGACTGATTTAAATCAAATGTCATTATGTATTAATTCTTACGACAAACTATGAACACTATTAACTATTAATAATTACTAAATAATCACTATTAACCTCATTCATCATGATATACTATTGCTATATTTTTTATGTAAACTGACCCATGTTCATTTTATTAATGTGCTATTCCAAGACCAGGATGACATATCATAAACATAAAGCAGTCTGCTATTCTATTGTTTTGGGCTGAAATGTTCTGAGTATTTGTCAACTGTGAAACTTTAGTCCATATTATGCTTTGACAGTTTTGACAGTGATAAATTGCATTTAGTGATGCTGGCCTGCATGTTTATGTGTGTGTAAGTGGGTGCATGTGGGTGTCAGAGCAAGTTTGTGTGTGTGTGTGTGTGTGTGTGTGTGAGAGAGAGAGAGAGAGCGCGTGTGTGTGTGTGTGTGTGTGTGTGTGAGAGCTGACTGACAGGTTTTAATGAGAGCAGCTGCATGACAGCGTCAGGTGCTGATGGAAATGGGGCCTCATTCTACCTCTCTAGAAAAGGTTATGTCCATTTTCTTATCAACACAGATAGCTCTTGAGAAAAGCCTGCCTAACAATCACATCTGCCTAATAGATTTTTCTTACTTTCCAACATGATTGGAATTTGATGTCACATATTTAACTTTCATGCTCGATTCTCTAATGTGAACTGTTTGATTTGCATGGTACATTTTTTCACTTTTCTCTGCTATTTGTAAATGTACTTGAAGAAGAGGAAAGGTAAAGAATACGATGAAGAGGGTCTAAAAATGTGCTGATCAAGCATGTTATTACCAGGGGGAAAAAGTTTAGAACTGCTGTATGCACAGTTTATATTCTTCTTATGACAATAAATAGTTTGTGACTGGACATAACTATTAACCTTCTTGCATATGGTAAATTGAAATAATAAAGACCAGCTATTGATTACATTTTTGCATGCTGTTCCTACATCAAGCAGGAGTGTGAGAGGTTTGTGAGAAGTTTAAATGACCAGAATTCTGGGGTTAACTAATCATAACTGAGCTTCTACAGGTGACAGAGTTTGCCAGCAAGCTAAGGCTTAGCTATTAAACCTGATCTTTGTGTCTGTACATTCCAACTATCGTATATGCACATGACCTCAGACCCAGTGCCCTACCCCGCTTGGACCCTGTAAGTTTTGAGGCCCCCAGTGAGTACATTACCATGTACAGTGGTGCTTGAAAGTTTGTGAAACCTTTAGAATTGTGTATATTTCTGCATAAATATGACCTAAAACATCATCAGATTTTCACACAAGTCCTAAAAGTACATAAATAGAACCCAGTTAAACAAATGTGACAAAAATATTATACTTGGTAATTGATTTATTGAGGAAAATGATCCAATATTAGATATTAGTGAGTGGCAAAAGTATGTGAACCTCTAGGATTAGCAGTTAACTTGAATGTGAAATTAGAGTCAGGTGTTTTCAATCAATGGGATGACAATCAGGTGTGAGTGGGAACCCTGTGTTATTTAAAGAACAGAGATATATCAAAGCCTGCTTTTCACAACACGTTTGTGGAAGTGTATCATGGCACGAAGAGGGGAGATTTCTGAGGACCTCAGAAAAAGAGTTGTTGATGCTCATCAGGCTGGAAATGGTCACAAAACCATCTCTAAAGAGTTTGGACACCACGCATGCACAGTCAGACAGTTTCTGTACAAATGGAGGAAATTCAAGACCATTGTTAGCCTGCCCAGGAGTGGTCGACCAGCAAAGATCACACCAAGAGCAAGGCATGTAAAAGCTGGCAAGGTCACAATGGACCCATGGTTAACTTCTAAGCACCTGAAGGCCCCTCTTATATTGGCTCCATTAGAGTCCACCATCAGAAGAACACTGACCAACAATGGCAGAGTTGCAAGGAGAAAGCCACTGATCTCCAAAAAGAACATTGCTGCTCATCTGCAGTTTGCTAAAGATCACATGGACAAACCAGAAGGCTATTCGAATAATGTTTTGTGGACAGGTGAGACCAAAATAAAACTTTTTGGGTTGTCACACCAGATACTGAAAGCAAAGGTTCGCATACTTTTGAAACTCACTCAATGGTGCAGTGAGTTTTCGACTTACAGTACTTAAGAATTACAGTGTCTTGCTTGCCTCCAAAAATGTCTACTTTTTAAACAGTACATAGGCTAACATGTTTGTTTCACTACGCATATTAAACTAATTCCTTAATTCATTAAGGGTGTCAGAACCCTTACTCACCCAGGTCCACTTTAGAGAATGAGTCACACCAACACGAGGAGAACATGCAAACAGGCAGGAGCCTGGCCAGGACTCAAACTTGGCTCTCTTGAAGTGTGAGGTGACAGCGCTAACTACTGCACCACCATGACACTCATCATCTTCTTAGTATCTATTGTTTTTAAGGTAAATGAGTGCGTATACATTATGTAAATACTTTGCATCATTGTAACATCAGCTGCTCACATTTTTTCTGTAAATTGCTACAGATAAAGAGTCTGCTAAATGAACACATGTAAATAATAATACAGATTCTGATAACTATTAACACTTTAATAATTGTGGCTTTATTGAACACAATTATTAATAGCCCAATTATACAAACTACCAATTGGTCCTTCAGCAAATTACGCAAATGTAAACTTTCCCATAGCGTTGCTCTTGTTTGATGGAAAATAGCACTGCATACAAACGCATGAACCTTAAGTCAGCTGTGAAGCATGGTGGCTAGGGGCTTAACTTTATATACAGTGGGGTGAAAAAGTGTTTGCCCCCTTCCTGATTTCCTATTTTTTTGCATGTTTGTCACACTTAAGTGTTTCAGAACATCAAACCACTTTAAATATTAGTCAAAGACAACACAAGTAAACACAAAATGCAGTTTTTAAATGAAGGTGAAAGGGAGAAAAAATCCAAACCTACTTGGCCCTGTGTGAAAAAGTGTTTGCCCCCCTTGTTGATACATTACTTAACTATGGTTTATCACACCTGAGTTCACTGTCTCTAGCCACACCCAGTCCTGATTATTGCCACACCTGTTCTCAATCAGGATATCACTTAAATAGGACCTGCCTGACAAAGTGAAGTACACCAAAAGATCCTTAAAAGCTACACATCATGCCGAGATCCAAAGAAATTCAGAAACAATTGAGTTTTGGGAAAACATTCTGTGGACTGACGAGACAAAAGTTGAATTCTTTGGAGTTACATCTGGCATAAAAGAAACACAGCATTTCAGAAAAAGAACATTATACCAACAGTAAACATGGTGGTGGTAGTGTGATGGTCTGAGGCTGTTTTGCTGCTTCAGGACCTGTAAGAATTGCTGTGATAATTGGAACTATGAATTTTGCTGTCTACCAAAAAATCCTGAAGGAGAATGTCCGGACCTCTGTTCCTCTGTTCATCTGTGATCTCAAGCTGAAATGAACTTGGGTTCTGCAGCAAGACAATAATCAAAACAAACAAACAAAAAGTCCAAAAGTCCAAAACAAAGTCCTGACCTGAATCCTAGTGAGATGCTGTGACATGACCTTAAAAAGACCGTTCATGCAAGCGGGGTCGCTGTTGGGGTGCTGGCTTAGCAGGTCACTGGCGAGTTGCTGGCGAGTGAGGTCCTCGTCATGAACCCGGGTGAGTGGTGGGAGGCTGGAAGGAGGGCACGAGTCAAGCTCAGACTCTGGACTTTCTGGAAAAGCGAGAGACGAGCTCCAAACTTCCTCCAAGGAGGGCGCTCTCTTGGCGTTCTCCGAGGCGGGCGCTTTCTGGACGTTCTTCGAGGCAGGCGCTCTCTGGACGTTCTCCGAGGCAGGTGATGCTCTCTGGACGTTGTCCGAGGCGGGCGCTCTCTGGACGTTCACTGATCCCAAGACCCCATAAAGTACCTGCTGGATTTGCGCCATGGCCAGGTGAGCTGGGATCAGGAGCGAACGTGGGGGTGCGGGCGTCCAGTGGGGGGTAATGAGTGCCGAATCCAGCTTGGCCCGGGGATTCCCGAACAGCTGGCAAGAGGGGGATCCAGCACATGACTCACCAGCTGTGACCCAGTCTGGGGGCTAGTGTACGGTGATGCGGGCATGGACTCAGGCGTTGAGCTAGCGATCGTGGGCTCCGGCATCGAGCTAGTGAGCATGGTCCTCCGCTTCCTGCAGCACTTCTTGGCTGAGTGGGAGAGACCACAGTTCGGGTTCTGGAGGGTGATGGTCGGGTTGGGGATCTCCACCTCAGAGTCCTGACCACACAAGGTTAAGGGAGGGTGGTACTCCAACTTGAGGTAGTTCTCCAGGTACTCATAATTCTGATGCATCAGACCAAATGCTATGGAAGAATGGGGACAAACTTGCTATGTTCTTTTTTTGGTCTGGCTTAACGTCACGCTCTTGGCACTGAAGGATGAGGGAACCAGATGTAAACTCAAGTGACGAGGGTTTATTTACAAGGAACATGCTGTAACACGCATACAAACCAAACAAAACTAAGCTAAGGAGACAAACGAAAACAGCTAACACCAATAACACTTAAGACAACACACAAGGTTAATGCTACCAAACAAAGGGCTAACAGGCTAAAGCTAACAAACAGAGGCCAACAGAAAGGCTAACAGTAAAACATAGTTTAAACATGAGATACGAGACCAAAGAATACACAAGACTACACTAGGAACAAAGACAAACATGGAGGGACAAAGATGAGAAGACAAACCAGGAGTAGCGACAGGAACAGATGGAAGCAGCCGGGAGCCAAGACAAAACACAGTGTGATGTAGCCAGACAAAAGTAGTGCACAGGAAGAGTGGTTTATATAGGACAGACCAGCAGGTGGCTACAGCCCCACCTGCTGGGTAGGAAGAAGAAGGCAGGGGGAGTTAAATAAGACGGATACAGGCTAGAGGGCCTGTATTATCGTTACAATCACAGAATGCTACAAAACTGTTCAATATTGTGTTGCGATTATTAGATAAAAACTCCAAACCTTTTCCAGACTGGACTGAAAATTAATAATCAATGTGTTTAATAAAGGCATCGAGGGTCAGTTGTTGTATGTTATTAGCTTAGAAAGTTAGTATACTTTTATGATTTGAATGAATATCAGACAAAATTACACGAGTAATCGAGGTACAAAAATACTTATAGAACTGAAAGACTGAAGGTCAATCGTTATGAAGCAATTACTCTCACAGCTGATTTGTGCTTTTAAACTAACACATACTTCATCCCATCACACATTTCCACAAAGTATAAGGAGTGGTGAGCTCAGAATATAAATGATGGGGCAATTATTATAAAACACTAATATCAAAGGGTGGCCTGGTGAGCCAAGGTTATCCCCCATATTGTGCCAATGGATCACTGAGAATATGTTTTCCCAGTCAGACCTGATGGTCTGATGAAGGTTTAGGATAATACAATATGTCAAGTCAGTTGAAATACGCATTTGCTTTGAAATTGAATGTCCGGCATGTTCTGCCACTTCCCCCAATGTTTCATCCTCTGATCTGTAACATAAAAAGCATGCATTTGTATTTGTCTTCACTGGAAGAGAAAGGAATCTGCTTGGTTTGCAGAAAGTTTACTCCTAAATTGGACATAGAGGTCCATTTTGGTGTCAAGATCACATAGAACCTCAAGGGCAAGCCCTATGACTGTGACACATTATCATTCTCTCCCTTGTTTATGTGCCCATGTGTCTTCACAGGGACTTCTTTTGCTTTGCACAACAGCTTATAATAGCACTGAGCAAAATAGCCAAGCCTGCATCTGGCAGACTTTGGCATGAATTTATATCATATATCAACCCATGTTCCTGCATACATATGTCATAACCTTGGGACTATATATAATTAACAGTAACCATGCTTTAACTTTAGATACCTAATATGTCCTGAACACCAAAGTATTAACCCATAAGCATAGGGTGCTCTTTGTCAGTGTGGTCTAAGTGTGGTTTTGCAATATCATAACGCAATCACAATAAAGTCATATTTTGTGAGTAGCATGTCACTATTAGTTTAAAATTGAAAATTGACATGTGCAATCCATGTTAAAATTCGCAGTCACCCATGCAATTTCTCTCCCTTCATATTAAAGCCATTTCAAGGTCCAACATTAATTTCTTTATGTTTGATGAAAGGTGCCCTTTTGTACCTATGAGGACACAGTTAGAGACCTTTTCATTTTCTTGGTCATGTCAGTCATCTCACTAGACACACAAAAAAATAATAATAATAAAATAAGATTTAGACAGAACACATTTTGGAAATGAAACTTAATTTTTTCACTGGTTGTAACTTGTAAAATGTAAACATATTATTTTGAAGTTAAATGTTTTTTAACTTAAAAAAATGTTAAATGTATTATTAAAAAAACTAAATGTATTATTTAACTTAGTGGTTGGTGACACCACCACTACATATGATAATCAAGGAGGATTTATTAATTCTGTCTTGTGTTCATGATGTTTCATGATGTAGCACAATTGCAATTTACAGTTGCATGCAGGTCTACCAAACTGAAAAGTCTGGGAAGCATGTGTTCTACATCATTTATGGTATTTCGTTTAATGGCCCCAATGTGAATATGTACTTAAAGAGCTAAAAGTGTCGACATCTTGTATTAACTAGTAAACATGCAGGCAGTGATGCTGCAATGAGCCTGGTCTTTGTGATAAATATTCACTCACTGATGACTGGCTCAGATAACCAATGTGTCTTCAAAGGTTATCTGTTAGGGTGTCAGATAGGATAATTTTTGCACAGTTTATCTTTTATCGTTTTGGCTAGTGGCTACACACAGAAAACACAGCAAGAACAATGACTTTTTCTCCTTTATCATAAAAGGTAAAACGCTACCATAGTAAAGAATACTGCCCCAGTTTAAGAATAAATGCTACTCAACATAGCCATTGTATGTATCTGGTAAGGTCAAATGATTGTTTGGCCCACAATACTCCCGTAGTTCCATGTTTGGTAAATCTTTATATAACGAATTATATGAGTGAAGCACTAGCATTATTGTTATTGTAAGAGAAAATGTAACAGTGCCAGTTGAAACTACTTCATAATGTTGACATTAATTTATGTATAGTCCTCTTAGCAAAGCAGGATGTGGTTGTATTTATTTGTTTATTTACTTAAATTCAATGGATTGACCCCCCACAGATTTTTTCAGGTACATTTTCATAATGTCAATTAAAGACAGCTTTATATCTATAGCACTGTTTACAATGGTGCATTGTCTCAAAGCAGCTTTACAATTTTAGATTACCTTCTAAATTAGAAGGTCAATAACAAATTGAGCAAGCCTAGGGTTACAGGCCTTGATGTTATATGTAAGAATTAAACCAAATCACCTAATCAATAGGTTTGTAATAATAGTTTAAATAAACCGAGACTAAATAAATATTACCAGAGAGAACACATTTAAAAGCATAATATAACATAACATATAAATACAGTATAATCATGAAATAAAACAACTGGTAGACTAACATTCTGAAGAAAATTAATTACTATGAAAAGTATAATAAAATAGAGAATATAAAAGCTATGTATAAGCCAATAATGAAGAAAAATATTGCATAGAATAACATAAAACTATGCATATCGGCATTATTTAGTCCACTACACAGAGTCACTTTAGGATCTTGCTTCCTCGGCAGGAAAGTCCTCGGGCATGGCATCACCAGTCAACCAAAGGAGGGAGGGATTGATGGAGCTGTGAATCTCCTATTCTATCACATCCTAAGGTGTTCTATTGGATTCAGAGTTGAAGCCTCAACTTTATGCTCTTGACTCAAAGAAACTGAGAATCTGATGTTGTCTGCTTCTGTTGTAGCCCATCCACTTTAACATATTCAATGTTAAGTGTTTCTGCTCACCATAACTGTATAGATTGATTACCTGAGTTATCATAGACCATTCTCCATTGACCTCTCATCAACAAGGCATTCCTGTCAACAGAACTGCTTCTCATTCAATTTTTTTATTGCACCATTCTGAGTAAACTCTAGATTATGTTTTATGTGAAAATCCAAGAAGATCAGTGGTTATAGAAATACCAACAATCTAGCCTCGGCCAAGTTTATAGAGAATGAAGTGAAATTTACAGATGATTAAAGTGAACAACACTAACTGAAGCTGTTGACTCATGTTTGCATGTTTTTTTACTGCAGCCACATGATTGGATTACATAATTGCATGAATGAGCATGGAGTAGGTGTACAGGTGATCACATACACATATGGTATAACAAAATACATGAACTCAAGAACGTTTCACTTAAATTGTTACGCTGATTAAATGATGGGTGGCACAGTGGTGCAGCAGATAGTGTGGCTCCAGTGTCCATGGTTTGATCCTAACCTCAAACTCTGCCTGTGTGGAGTTTGCATATCCTCCCCATGTCTGCATGGGTTTTCTCCGGGTGCTCAGGTTTCCTCCCACATTTTAAATATATGCATGATACGTAAAGTGCCATTAGTGTGTGTGTGTGTGTGAGTGTGTGTTTGTGTGAGATTGTTTATGCCCTATGATGGATTGGCACCCTCTGTACTGTAGAGTTGTTCCTGCCGTGCACCCTGTGCTGCCGGCTATGTACTGGCTTTTCCGTGACCCTCACCAGGATTAAGTGTATAAGGAAATAAACAAATGAATGAAATTAATCATTATATGATATGTACAAAATATTGTTTGAAAAATATTGGCTTCAATTGGGAATTGATAGCACCACAATGCACTATTGGAAGAACATCAGTCAGTGTAGAGAGTATGATGCGCTGGATTATATTTTGCTGGGAAGTCCTGCGTCTGAGCATTCATCTTTGACGCATAGTACTTACCTAAATACCATTATGGATCTGGTGGTTCTAATGTTTTGGCTGATTGGTATATTTATAAGACAAGTATGAGTGCTACAGAGTATCGCCATCATTAAGGAAACCCTCTGTTCTACAGTATCTCTTCCAGTGCCTTTGCAGGCAGCATTGAAGATTTATACCCTCTCCCCATCCCTCTTTGGCAATTAGACCTGTTAAGGTGGCACCCCCTTTGAAAGAGGCTTTTAGATTAATCATATTATCTGCAGCTTCTGAAACACGAAGCCTTCTTGACCTCCCCTTCCATAAGAATCCATTATCTTAAACTATCGTAGTAATCCTGGCTTTGGGAGGGAGAGCGAGGGAAGGCAGAATCAAGCCTAATAGATGGCAAATAAGATTAATCTATGATCTGAGTGCCGATTACACTTGGACCTGCCCTTGAATACTCAGGTGTAACCTTGAGATCTGCATCCACTCTGGGTCAGCAATTGGATTGAAAGCCCCAGAAAGGCTAGCGGACGGCAGAGAAAGCCTTTGCCAAGACCTCACCCCAGAGAGTTCAAAGGCCAAGCAGCTTAACCCCACCAAACCCCAAAAGGTGTTAAATATCTCCAAGCTAATGGCCAAACACACAGCTGTCTATGGCAAAATCAAAGATCTCCCCTTATGCGTTTGTGACAACTATGTCATTATCACAATTAAGGATGAGTTTGTACATTGTTTTATTTAGGAACTGTATATAACTGAATAGTTTCATGGATGATTGTATACTTGGCTGTAGATGCAAGGCATCCATTATAATGGGATTTGAAACTTACTACGATGAATTAGCTTATTGTACCTAATTTATTATAATAGTTTGGATGTACACAAAATGCAATGGGATATAACACACTCCAGCTATGTTATGTTTCATCCTTATTATATCTAAATTACTGCACCACAACACTGTGTTCAACTACGTAGGGTGGACATAAATTTAGAGGCCTTGTTTCTAATTTTGCAGAGCCTACCTGACACTAAATAATTGCCTTGAAATGGTCTGTGCATTTAACATATTAGAATCGATAGTTAGTGAGTGTCTCCCACTCAGAGTTCATGTTCATCCCCTCCTCTCTAACACTTGGGATCACCAGAGGCACCCAGACTGGTAGATCGATGCTTTCTTCAGTTTGACTCTAAGCTGAGCGTTTGTTTAATATGCTCTAGCAGTGGACAAGGAGGCACAACAGCAGACACGTTTATTCCAGTACTGTGGCTTTGGTAATGAAATTTACTAATGAAGTGCTAATGTATAAAAAAAAAAAAAGTAATAAAAAATTGAGGGATAATAATGATAATAATAATAATAATAATAATAATAATAATAATAATAATAATAAGTAGTAGTAGTAGTAGTATAAAACATGTGGTATAGCCAATATCAAATTATTCATGGGCTCCAGGCACTAGAATATTTGTATTACTGTCATAAGGATCTTAAAAGTAGTTAAATTAGTGTGCTAGTTAGATTTCTTATTTGTAAAAGTTCATGCCCATCATTGCGTATACATTAACTACGCTAACTGTGGCTAACAGAAACTTTCAAACACAGACGTTGTCCTTGTGTGATATACAGCAATTGTTCTCTGGTCATGTCAGAAATTAATACTTTACAGCAAATAGATAAAAAAATTTTTTTTAATGTAGCTTTAATGAGCCCTGTTTGCCAAATATGAGACACTACTCAGATTCTGACACTGTAAACATTCAGATAATTCCACATCCGTCAGTTTTGGATGTAAATTTTATACACACACTTATGTTTTACATACGCAATGTGTGTATATATGACTGAAAGCTTAGTTTATGCTTATACCCTATACACAGACAATCATAGTGTGTGCCATAGTCTGTACTGTCATTTCTGTTTTTTCTGTAGTAACAGCATCTTCTAACAGTAAATTACAAGCACTGGTCCTTGATTGTAATCAAACATCCTAAAAGACATTGTAGTCTGTTCCTCAATCCCATCTTAGGTTTATGTATGTTGTAAGTTTATGGGGGAGCACTGAAGCTGTTAAAAAAGGTCTTAAGAACAAAATAACGATAAATCCAAAGGTGGCCGCGTAAAAGCTGACATCTCTATCAGGTTATATCAGCATCGTTTTCCACTCCGCACAGACCTAGCTAAGATAGATGAGTGAAATGGCCTGGAAATGTATCTGACCGCTGGCTTACTCTAATGAATAACCTCCACTTTGGGTCCTGCTATGTAAGCAAAAAGTCGCGCTCACAGCCGCTCCGAGGCCCCATCATGAATCTAACCCGACAGCCGACATAATATCAGGGCGACAACACTTGTATGACTTCCATTTTCTTTGCTTTCTATTGATTTTCACTTAATAACTGGGGGGAAATACTAAACGTCTGTGCTGAGTACCTAATAAATCCTGTCTGAGCTTTTTTATTGAGGAGAATTTAATAAAAGCACAGGCTGGGCATGGGGATTTGTCTCTGCCTTGAGAGGACAAAAAAGGGGAGGCGAGGAGAAGTGGAGAGAGAGAGTGTGCAAAAACCACAAGCCCATATCCTCATTAACTTGGCTGATGTTGCTGCACAGTTTGAAGAAGTGTATGGTACAATTTGCCAAAAGGTTAAACCACACGTTTTGCTGCAAGTGTTGGACGTTATCTAAATGATGTACACCTCATTTACTCAGTTTGTGTAAATATGGGGTAAAACTCTTAAAATGAATGCAGTAACAGAGCAAATATTATTTTTTATTTGCAATACTAAATATTCAAATGATTCTGCACTTTTTTCTTCTATTATAGCTCAATTGCCTTCAATCATGTGTGTCATCACAGGTGTAGGATGTAAATTGAATAAATTGAAGATGGCATTAAATGTTACAATATAATGCAATAATATACTATTATATATGATATAATAAACTTTAAGGGTAAGAGTTATTTTATGTACATGCTGTATGAATTGCAAATTATGTGAATAATAGTGGTGGTCTAAAAGTTAAGGTACTGGACTATGGACCAGACGGTGCAGGGTTCAAATTCCACCTCTGCTAAGCTACCACTGTTGGGTCCTTTAGCAAGGCCCTTAACCCACAATTGCATGGGTTGTAAGACTGTATTAACTGTAAGTCGCTCTGGATAAGGGCGTTTGCTAAATGACATAAATGTAAATGTAAAAATAAATACATAATGGAAATAAAAAAGAAGAAAAAAACACACAGTATAATTGTATCCTTACATCCTCTATCCATTTTCATACTCACTTAATCCAATTCAGGGTCATGGGGAGCCAGGGCCTAACTGGCAGCACAGGTTGGGAACCAACCCTAGACGGGGCACCAGCCCATCACAGCTCACATGCACACACAGGAACTCAACCGGGGATCACTGGAGCTGTTAGGAAACAGCACTAATCACTGCACCACAATGCCACCTTTAGAATTAGCAGTCTATATTTCTAGCAGTCAGCTTTTTATCTGTTTTACTGACCTTGGTCTTAGGCCCAGACGTTGATTTGATCACAGTGCCTTGGTCAGTTCTAGAATTGTCTCAACCTAGGTGATGCCAATGCCGGCATTGCATCAGGCATGTGTCGACAAGTCTAAAGAAACTTATATTTACCCCTTACAGAAAATCTCCCCTGCCACCCAATTTTGTTTACATAATACAGGGTTGCTCAGTTTTTAGGAATCCAGACATGATCCTTCTGTGCTAACAGCCTTTCATGTCACAGGGAAAGGAAAATATGGATTCTGCCACTCCTGAAGTTACACTACTAGTTCTCAACATGAAGCTGCACATGGGACTCATGTATCAGCCCACTTTAACTGGATGGTCTGGTCTCTAGTGGAAGCAATATGGTGATACAGTGAAGACATCACCTGCATGCTGCAGAAAAGAAGTGGGGTTAATTGAACAGGACTGTGTGTGATGTCTTTCCTTCCAGAGAAAAATCACACTGATTGCTGTTTTTTTCAAAGTTATGCAAAGTTCTCACGGACTTGTTAACTCAACAGGTGGCCAACAAGGCTCCTTTTTGCGCACTTCAGCATAGTAGACCAGAGACTATATCCAGAGCCTAGTTATTGGTGTTTCTGTGGCAGTGATGTATGTGGCAGCCTTGTGCATCTCTGTAGGCTGGACATAGTGGCTTATTCCATGGTCTACTCTGTCATATTCTTCTATTAAAGAGGTCTAAGCATGAATTTTAAGCCAGCATATATATATATATATATATATATATATATATATATATATATATATATATATATATATAACCTTGTGTCTGTCATGAATATAGCCATTGATGCTCATGCATAGTGAAATAAAACTAATAAACAAACAAACAAACAGGCCACCATTACACTTGTTGTATTAGCAATGGTATAATTAATTTTTAACATATTTAACATATTGTCTAGAATGGGATGCAAAAATTTCAATCAGGATTCATCACTCCATAATGCTCTTTTCCACTGATCTTCATTTCAAACTTTGTGAGATTTAGCATATCTCACTATGTTCCCCTACCAAAAAAGTGGTTTCTTGGCTGCTACCCTTTCAAACATGGCCAATCCTGTTCAAGTTTTTTAGGACTGTAGAAGGGTCATCTTGGCATCCCAGTGAAGCTACCAGATGCTGCTATTGGGCAAGTGTAAGAGTTGTAGTACATAGTGAATCTGAAAATAACAAAGACCAGTGGGCTTGGCAGGAATTTTGGCCTTTTGGCTTATTTCAAATACTCCAAGTCCTTGTGTTCAGTGTATAAGAGGAATGGGTGCTCAGTGCTTTCCAACCAATAGCTTCATTTCACCTAATGCAATTTTAATAGCCAGCAGTTTTACATCATAGTTACTAGGCTGTACACTAGTTTGCTCTGCAGTAAGCACTGAAATACCTGGCACACATGAGAGATATGAAAGGAAAGGCTGGGGAGTAGATGAGGATGCTGTCTATATAAGTGCTGAAGAAGCATCCCATTGGATTTAAGTTATAAAAAAAAAAATTGGAACACGGGCTGTTGGACAGCCAAAAGGACATTATAAGGTATTCATATTGGCCAGTGATGTTCAAAATTGCTGTTTTGCACTCAGCATCTTCCTTGATGCATATAAGGTTATATGCACTGTGTATATCCTGCTTGCTGTAGTGTTGAGCAGAGTTGAGCTGTTGCAGGGCTGCAGGAAACGAGGGATAAGGATAAGCATACATCTTAGTGATGCGATTAAGGCCCTGATATTCTATGTAAGAGCAAAGATTGGAGTCACGCTTGTGCACAAAAAAGAACCCTGCAGCTGCTCAGATGAGGTAGAATGGAAATCAAGTCTTGGGAGAGAGCTTCTGAGATGTAGTCCTCTATAGCTTTGTTCTCTGCACGTGAAAGTGGGTACTCCTGGGAGCCAGGAGATGGAATAGTTACAGAACTTGTGGATGAAGGTCTTTGTTTACTGAACACCTCTCCCATGTCCTGGTAGATTTCTGAGTAAGACATCAGCAAGCATGAAAGAGGTGCTAGGAGTAAGCGTGGTCCTCAGGTGAAGCTTGGGAAACTGAACACAATGCTGGTAGCAATGCGAGAACCAGGAGGTAATTCGGTTGTCAAACAATGAGATTATAGGGATATGCAGACTTAACCCCTGGGAGCCCCAGGTTGAGGGGTACAGTGTGTGAGCGTAGGAGGTAGGAGAGTGAGATGGACTCGAGATAAGCATCGATAAAGACATAAGTAGGACAAAGGTCACTCCATTTTGAACTCCCTCACCATATCCTCATCAATGAAGTTTCCCTCTGTGTTGGAGTTGAGCAGGGCTGCAGTGGGAATGACATTGTGGGAAATGCACAGGTGCATTGTTAATGTAAATAAATGTGAAAAGACGGTGAGAAGTGAAAGTGTCACCTTTTCTAGAGTAGCGTTGAAATCAGTTTGCAGTTCCTGTCGTACAACCTCCCAGAACAAGGACTGCATCATTCCAGCCACTTTCAGAATCCAGGGTGTCGACAAGCCAAAGCACGGTCCTCTGCTGAGCATTGACCCTGTTTAAGGCTTCTCCTGCTGTGTGGGTGGTGAAACATGCCACAGAAAAGCCTAAGTGAAATGTCTGTAATTGCTGGTTTCCTTGCTGCCACAGGACCAGACAGTGTTAGCCCAGGAAAGAGCTCAGCTGGTGATTAAGGAATGATGAGGCTGATCCGAGCTGAGTCAGTGCTCGTGGTCTGGTTGGCAAAGAAAAGGGAGAGCTTAAGAAGAAAACTTTGGCAGCCTTCAGGGTTCCCACTGTAGTCCTCTGGAAGAGCAGAGTAGTAGAAGCCATATGTGGTGGAATTGAAGCCGGTGCTATCACCAGAGCTGTGGATTGTGGGTACGCAGGTGTGAGTATGGGTGAAGGCAGTCTGGCTACCTGCAATGCCACTTCCACCATGGCTAGCTGTAGCATGTCCTGGTAGATTTCCCAGTAGAGATATTATTGAATAGCATGTGCAACTGATCAGGTCGGGTATCATGGTCAGACAGTCCAGATTCAGAGAAATCAAGATGGAGGCTCGACCAGGTGTGTGCGGGAACTCTGGAAGATGCAGACGAATGCATGATGCAGTACATAAAATATAATTAATTACAAATTTAAAAGTGGTGCCAAAATAAAACTAAGTCTAAAACTACTGTATTGTAGTACTACTCATTTTTCCCCACAGCGGTGACCAGCAAATATAGCCCACAAAATAGAAACTGCTTTTTAGTCCTTGGGTAAAAATGACATAAATATTCTATAGTTATAAGAGGTTTACTTTATCAGTATTTCATAGGGCTGTATGCAAAAAATTAGACGATGTGCATCATCAAGGATTAGGCGTTATTGGTTATTATGGCATATAATGCAGTTACATTTTTGAACACTAGAGGGAGAGAATCATACGTCATGCTCACTGAGGCATATCCTGTTCTCAGTGAGACTCCTAATTTCTTTTAATTGCAGGGGACTAACGATTCTTTTTGTTGATTTTTTTATACAAGAAAAGTACATATTTTGCATTATTATTCTCCATAAACAAAAAAAAGGAATATATTAACTTGGGGCTACAATGGGGCATTTTGCTTAAAATTTTAAACCTCTGTTTCTAGCCTTTTCTAAAGAGTCTAAAGTTTTTGTTGTTGAAATTTTAAAAGAAATGGACATTTTTTACACTTTAAATATAAAAAGGAATGTCTTTTTCACAATAATTGCGACAACTGAATTGTGAACTCAGTATCATGAATTGAATCAAATTGTGAGCAGAGTCTATTGTTACACCCATAGTATTTCAAGATTTAGTTTGAAATACACATTTCTAAACAGCTCCACGATGTTGATTTACCCAAGGACTGGTATGTAATAACTGGCATATGCCCAAGCTGACCTACTCCATTTTACATTTAGTAATTCAGATCCTTATCCAGATTGTCTTGCAATTGATACAAGTTTGCAATCCAAGTAACTGTGGGTTAAGAGTCCAACAAGAGATTAGCAGTGCCAACTTGGCAGATGTGGGATCTAAACCCTAGACCTTATGATCTACAGACCTGTACCTTAACTACTAAGCCACCAAAGTCCCCTACTACCCAGCCATTATTTACTAGCCAGGTAAAATAATGTCAATGAAAACACTGTCTGCAGATGTTTCATTATTCTGAAAGCACCTTCAAATAATTAATAATATGCCATACATACATACATTCTGTAAATGTCTTCCTTTCTTTGTGTTATATCCAGATATTCTTGATGTTGTAGCTTTTTGATAAGTGTTTTCAAGTCTTGTCGACCATCACTTGTCATTTTAACTCCAAATTCTGAATTCACCACATTCATTCAAATATTTTCTTAGTTTGTGTTTGTGAGCTGATGCTAACAAGCATTTATATTCATGCTGGGGACCATATGTCACCAAAGGGACAGGAACATCAGATATTCTTTAATTTGTGCTGGTCCCCACAACTTTAAATGTTTGCTTACAAAAATGAATTTTATTTGAAAGATCAAAAGATCCAAATGTTTTCATTTAGATAACTCAAGTTAGTGTTAGGGTTAAGTGTAAGTGTAGTGTTACTAAGCAACAGAAAGTCCTCAAAACATGCCAACCAAGACTGTGTGTGTTTCTGTTATCCTTTACAATTACAATTTGGTGGTGCTCTGGTTATGCAGCGGCAATTCGGTAGTCCACCTCCGTGGTGACCCAGGTTTGAGTGCTGACAGTGCCTTCCTTGTTGGGTGGCATGAATGGAAATGTTATGTTTCACACTAGATGCCCTTATAATGCATTCTGGGCTTGAGCTCAGCACTAAGAATATGTCCACTGGCTGTTTTTTCTTTTCTTTCCTGTAAACACTCCACTAGACATAGATATATTTGCATTGACAATGAATCAGTGTATTACATCTACAAAACTACAACAGCTACACAGGATATTTGATTTGATTTGGAGTCTTCACATATTAGAATGTTCATGACTTCTATCACCATGAAATTATTTTAAAGCTTCAGTATATGAACAGGTTTGCTCCTGGACATATAACACAATAATGATGACCTTATCATGACACAAACATTAATATAGAGGTGAATGCTGCTCTTGGTTGCTGTCCAATAGTGTGGGAAATGCCTTTGTTTGAAGAGAAAGGTCACTGCTCATATTTTCTACCCCAAACTCGTCCTTCTTAGCATTTCAAGCTATTATTTGTTTGGGCTGCTCGAACAGAGATCAATATCAATAACTCATCTGGTAATTAGCAGCTTATCTGGTTTTATATCACAAGAAGTGTCCTTAGAGAAAATCCATTTTGTCAGCAATAGCATTTCTGTAATATAGTAATATTGTAGCATATTAGTATGTTATAGTATAATATAAACTATTACTATATAATATACAATAAATTATAGTAACATAGCTATTTGTTTGTAATATTATAGTTTTGATGATACAAAAGATGACTAATGTCAAGGATAGTTTAGGTTTCATTTAAATGAGAAAATGAATTACTGCTAGGTTTATTCCATTAAATTCACCCATGCTCAAGTTGTGTAATATAAATAGGCCTTCAATTTTGTTACTGTTTATGTGCAGCATGGATTCATTTGCTGTTATACTGTGCAATATTGTACCATGTTTTGGAAATCTACCCATACAAAGAAGTCATGTTCGGTTCTGGTCCGGTATTTCTAGTACCTTTTGAAACTGTAGGAGATTTTCAATTCACCATCTGATCATTACAATGGAGATGACCATTGGTTTAAGCTTATTATCTTCTGCACATAAAAGTCCAGACATCAGATCACACAAGCTGATAAAATTTAATTCAAGCAACAAACAGAACAGTTTTCTGTTGCCATTTTTCTATGAACACATTCAAACACGTTCCTCTGTCTAAAGAACATGTTTAACCTTTTGTTTTTTTACAAATTAACATATATTTTTACAGGGTATTAAAAAGAAACCATTACAAATGTATTAAAATACATATTAGAGAATATATTGTAGTCACAAAGCATAGTAAAACAAATAAACAAAAATTAATTCACAGAAAACAGAAAATCCTTGTCTTAAACCTAGCCATTTCTGATGGGCCGCTAACACTTTGGTGTCATATAGACACAGGTGTATGGTTAGTTGTTTTCATAAGTGTATAAGATGTATAGTTCATTATTCCAAATCTTTAACTTTTGCCATAATTAATTATACTATTTTTACTAGTTAATGAATTGTAAATCTAAATCTCTCTAAATCTTATAGTGATCAATAAATCACTAATTTTATAAATCTAATTAAACGTCCACTTAAACAAGAGTTATAATAAGACAGATATTTATAGACTAAATAGATATTTGTAAAATGTCTTACAACATTCACATCTACATATTGAGTGACTGATTATGTGTGACTTTAACCAGCATATTACTGTAGCAATATTAACAATTATATATAACAACAATTTTATATGGTATCAAGGCAGTAGTTAAAAGAATATTGTGTTTTTTTAAAAGCAACTGAATCAGACATTGTCAATTGAAAAATATTTTTCATTATAGAGAAGAAAACTTTATTACCCATTCCATTTTCCCCCTAAAAACACAATTGCTCATGTGTTTTTATGTTATATAATTATTTTACACTTATAGGTAAAGAGGCTAAAATGCTCTGACACTGTGTTTTAAAATAGTAAATAACTTCATCTGTGCCAATTCAACAGAACTGAAGTTTCTGATGCTTGTCTGTTACCTGATTGGTTTTCAACAGCACCATTTAATATGCTGAGATCATCAATCTTTAGAGCAGTTCTATTTACATAAAATATACATTTATTCATTAGGAAGATCAATCATCTGATCTCTCAGCCTTCAAAGATGACAGTATTTTGCATACAGCAATTAAAGTGAACTAAAATATGCAGGGTTGGTGGAGATATCAGAAAGGGATTTAGCATTGTACATCTTGTAAATAGCTGCATTATGTCCAGGTGATAACTGCGAAGGGGACAATTATTTAACAATATTTATATGGCTTAACAAATTTAATCATTTGTTTCTGATTAATTTGTTTCCTGTACTTGCATGCACTTTACATACATACTTCCTGTACTTTACATTCTGAAAGTTTTCATACCCTTTCACTTTTTTCACATTTTGTTATGTTGGTACTAGACTCTGGACCAGAAGGTCAAGAGTTCAAATCCCACCTCTGCCAAGCTGCCACTGTTGGGTCCTTGAACAAGGTCCTTAACCGACCATTGCTTGGATTGTAAGACTTTATCAGTTGTAAGTCGCTCTGGATAAGGGCGTCTGCTAAATGCTGTAAATGTAATGTAAATGTAATAATGAGAAAGTGAAAATAGAATTTTAGAAATTTTTGCAAGTATACTATAAAAGGAAAAACTAAAATTACACATGGACATACAGTAAGTATTCAGACCCTTTGCTATGACACTTCAAATTTAGCTCTTTAGGCTGGTTTTATTGCTATGGATGATTGGTGTAAATGCCTTACGTTGACCTTGACAGTGATTTTATATTTAACTACTTTTTGTAAAGGTGTCTGAGTGACAGTGAGACCAGATTAAATATTTAATCCTCTATACCCCACCATGCCCGGTCCACGCCAGAGGGCAGTAACTCTCTCCCTTCTCCAGGTTGGCTGGGGACGACGTGACACCAAGGACCTTCTAGCTGATGACTCAAGCTCCTAAAGTAACTTTGTGTATTGGACTTTTTTATGTTATTTTATTCAATATTTTATTTATCTGTTAATATTTACTTTTTTTCTATTTTTTGGAATTGTGACTACGGATTTATTTGACTATATAAATTATTTTCATCATTCCATTTATCATCTAAGCCACCCAAGGTGGTTGTGTCCCTTTTTGAGTCTAGGTCCTCCCTAAGTTTCTTCCTATAACGTTTAAGTATTTTTTTTCCTTGCCACTGTCGCCCTAGTTTTGCTCAGTTTGGGAATGGCCTTAGATATTAGAAGTTAATTTAAAATTGTAAAGCTGCTTTGAGACAATGCTCCATTGTAAAAAGCGCTATCTAAATAAATCTGACTTGACTTGTTCTCTTCATTCTATCATGCACTGTACATGGTGATTTAATTTTTTTATCCTACAGGGCTGAGAAATTATTTGTGTCGCAGAAAGTACAACAGTCTCTATAATGCCAATTTAGGCATTAATAAATGTCTTTGGTTAAAGAATCATTATATAAACAGTAAATATCCAATGTCAGATTCCATACTGTGTCTTGCAACACAAATGAGGCAGAGTCTACTCACCCCTAGTAACTGCATAATACAGTAAGCAGCCTTTACAATGTACTGTGCCTGTACAAGGGTTAATGTATCTGTTGACTATTAAGATAATGAAATTATATGGTATAACATGTCTTCATAAATCACTGTTTGTCAGTCTTGAATTTGCAACACAGAGCCCTAACAAAATTCACAAGCTATAAATAAAACACTGAAAGGTGAGGAGTGTGTATACAGTGCCACTTTGCATGGCAAGCTAATTCGACTCAGGGAAATTGAAGACTGTGACTATTCATTAAATAATAAATGAATGAACATGTGAAATCTAATATGCATCGTTTACCTTCTTCCAGATACAAGGAAATAATGGGGAAACGAAAATGCATATACAGTAAATAAGGCAAAATGATAAATTCAGTGGTGCTTAGGTAGAATGAGCATTATCTGATATTTAATTTAACACAATGTCTAACAATAAAGTGTACACCTATCAGCCATAATATTAAAACCACTGATGTGGTTTTCAGAATTAGAATCACTATATTTCGCGAAGTACGTCACACATATACGAGGAATTTGCTTGATGAGTGCAGGGCATAGCAGACATAATGTAACTAGTTAAAACTACTAAACTAAAGAAAAAATAAAGTACAATAATATAATATAGCATAAGCATAATAGAGGAGCCAGTCTGAAGGGAGATAAACATCTGTCCATATGCAGATCTGAATGTGTGTAGGAATGCATTGAGTAGACTGTACTATAAAATATATATTATTTATAGAATATTACAGTGTGATTTAAACATAATAAAAATGTAGTTTGTGCAGGTGTGCAAATAAGTATTCTTTCTGCTGGAAAACCTCTTTCAGCAGGATAATGCACCCAGCCACAATGCAAAAAAATGTTCAGGAATGGTTTAAGGAACAAAACGAAGGTTCAAGGTTTTGACTTAACCTCCAAATTCCCGAGATCTCCATCCAATCATGTATCTGTAGGATGTACTAGACAAACAGGACTGATCCATGGAAGTCCCACCTCACAACTTATAGGACTTAAAGGATCTGCTGCTAATGTCTTAGTGCCAGATAACACAGGACACCATCCGAGGTCTTGTGGAGTACATGTCTCGATTTGCCAAGGCTTTAGCAGAATGAAGGGGGACCTACACATTATTAATCTTAGGGCTGATGGGTCTACGCAGTGCGTCCCAGAAATTACTGCGGTACAGTGAACTTTGATTGCTTGAACATTTTGATCTGTCTTGAGTTACAATGTTGCCAATGTTTAGTTCCCTTATTTTACAAAGCAAGCAGAGATGCCTGATATTGTGCTTCAAGCCACATTCTGCTCTACAGCTGATTTTACAGATATGTCAACATAAAACTAATATTCACAGAATAGCTGTGTCTTTATTCACATCTTTATTCTTTTTAACTCTTTGAAATTTTTAGAAATACAGTTTGGCACCTTCGTAAAAACGCATGGCATTATTAATGGCATTATTAAACAGAATCAGATATTTCATTCATTCATTTTCATACTTGATTTATCCAGTTCAGCAGCACAGGGTGAGAGGCAGAAACCAACCCTAGACTGGGCCCCTATCCATCAGAGGGCACACACATAGAAAACACACATTTTTCTTTCTTTAATTGTCTCTTCCATTGACATAATGATTACTGTAGCTAATTAAAGCTACACCTACAGTTACCCCTAACCCAAACCTTGGCCTCAGTAATCTAAAGCAAATTGTTTGGCTCTTTTTGGTTTTGCAAATAATAAAAGTTGTTTTCCTTGTGAGGACCAACAAGATATCCCCACAATGTAAAACATGTCCGGGTAGCCTATCGTTGTGGGGACATTTGGTCTCCACAATTTAATAAAAACATGGCACACACACACACACACACACACACACACACACACACACACACACACACACACTAAGAGCCCTAACAGGTCTGTGGAATTAAATCAGATTACCCAGAGAAAACCCATGTGGACACAAGGAACACAAGGAATCTGTGTGGTGACAGTGTTAACCAGTTGCACTGCCTTGTCACCTGGCAGATATTCTGTGCCTTTTTTACACTATTAAAAGAACATGTAATGGTGATGTTCTAGTTTCCCATCCCTGAAAGTAGTGAGATTTAAACTCAAACAATTCACCTGAGCCAAGCAGCTTGTAGAATAAATGTGTGAACCTTCCTTCCTATTAGTACAGCCCCTCTGTCTCCTAACCTCTCTTTCTTCTTATGAGAACTGCTGGGTCAAGCCATTAAAAGGCGCTATATTGTAAAGGATATGTTTTCTCACAATTGAAGGCTGGAATAGGAGATTACGGCACAATTGATTCAGTGGGAGAAAGGAAACTGGGTATACGAAGACGATAACCCACACAGGTCAAGAATCCACCTTTGCATTCATAGACACTAGCTACATGTAAACCTCCCATGTTTAAGCCCAGTAAAAAAATAAATAACAGTTAGGTCAAGAGGCTGATAGAGAGGATAAAATTATTCAGTAATGCCTTTCTCATGGTGAAGTGTTTGAGAAGCTGGAGAGACCCTATCAAACATGCATTCAAGATTCTAGAGGAATGTTGGTTGTAGAACTTCACATCTCTTTTCCATGGGGGAATTTGCTTGTTGCTTTACCATTATTGAATTAATCCTGTTACAAAGATTATACGAATTGGTGACACGAACTAACTCTAAGCAAAGGTGTCATAGTGTCATCCTAGTGTTGGATTGATAAGTCCAAACTACTGGCTTGATTTAAGGGCATAATTAGCTGTAGTGTTGAAAATCTAGTCTTTTCAAATTGAGTCAGGTCATTTTAATAATCCCAGTTGTAAACATTAAATACATCATCTTATGGGACTCACAAACATGTGGTAATTAACTTTTACAGCACTGATAAATCAGGGTCTGCATTAACATATTGCACATGAGGAATCATTTGCTTGATTGAAAACAGCCTTTTAAAGATTAGGCCCAAAGAGAACATTATCCCTCTCTACACCTTGTGTGTGTACTTACACACAATTCTCTTCCTGATGTGTACATTAGCACAGGTTAAAACTACCATTATTAGATAAAAGCATTTATCACCTTGTAAAGAACTTAAACGCGCGATAAATCACAGTATTGACCAAATAGTTTACTTTTGTACATCAGTATGCAGTCAACCTCAGCTGTGTAAAACAGATACAGATTTCACTGTGGTTTAATTAATCCATAAAGGAGATCTTTACAAAGTTAAATGTATGATATTTTTCAAAGTCAATAGACTTTGAAATTTTTGTATCACACTATAAAAAATTATATTTTAATGTTAACAAATGCATTTATCCTACAATAGACTGGAAACTCTCTCCACAAAACATTGCATTCTCCAGAGATAGGAGCTGGCGATAGTGGCTAAAATATCTAAAATTACTATTTTCTTGAGGAATCAGCGATGCTCTGTTTACAGGAAAATGACAATTACTCGGGATATATATATATATATTCACAGACAAATAAATGTGTGACATCACCAAAGCCATGAGGAGAAATTACTTAAGTGAAATATGAGAGGAGATAACAGCTCACACCTTGGTTAACCTCTCTCAATTAACAGCACTCGACTCAAGAGTCCTCATTAAAAATGTGACCAAGATTTATCAGGCCTTATTTGCCTAACAGGGACCTGACATATTAGGAGCAGGTCTCATTTGTATGAAGAAAAGAATAGTAGCTAATAGTAGTAAAAAAAAAGATAAATAATAAAAAAATAAATTAAAAAAACACATAGAAAAGAATAATGTGTTCTTTAATGCAAATGAGCCCACTAATGTGCACACGAAATAAAAGCACTCTAAAATAATTCGATTCTAATTCTAATGGAAGCCTGTATCTTGAGAACATATCTAATAAACTGACAAATTATCATGTTCCCTGCATATGAGCCATCATGTTGTCAAGCACTTATTTTTATATTTTAGTTCACAAATCGTATGCACATTAAAATTTTTATAAAAAGCTTAACACTACAAACTCATCTGTTGATTCTTACTACACGTGTAACCACAGCGTAATTCTTCAACTGATTTCTTAAAACCTGTTTTTATTTTTTTCTGTTTTAGGTATCACATAGCCTAAACTTTTTATGTCTTAGATGTTATTTTTTACATATCTTTTAATTATTTACACCCATACACCCATATACATGTGCTTTTATTATATTATTATTACTATCATTATGTTTGGGACATAATAAGTCCCAAATTAAGATTAGAGCAGGAGTTTTGCAAATACATGAAAGTAGATATAAAGTATAGCAAAGGACTAAGCCTTGGACTTTAAAATTTGGCTTGGAGAGACTGTGAATATTTATGAAGGTCAGAGATGAATTGTTTATCATTGAATCAAAATCAAATGTCCTGCCATTCTATGCACCAAATCCCATATCTTCCTTGTGTGTGTGTGTGTGTGTGTGTGCAGGGTCAGGAGGGCATGTGGCTCGGCATATGATATGGTGAGGGTTGCAGCTTGCCTGTGTTTGTTTAGCATGAGTGTTTGTGCGTGTTTGCGAGTGTGACTGCATGCTTTTAACAGCTTGAGCAGGCGGCTGAACGGTTTCCTGTGTTTGTGGTCTAGTGTGGTAGGCCTCAGTCACTTTCCTCTGTTGCTATTATTCTGTCAGGAGCCACAGTGTTTTCCTGAGGAAAGGAAGTTATTTCATTTCCACCTTTTGTCTGGGCCTGAATGCGAGCGGCGCTCTTTCAGCAATATTCGCTCATTTCAACTCCCTTCTCCATCCGAACAAAAATATATACACCCCGTCTTGGCCCAATAACTCACATCGGGTGCTGAAAAATAGCAACTTCCTCAATTAGTTTAATTTCCCTCACCAGATTTTCTGGAACTACCATTTTCAACTGGTCTCAGCAGCTATTTATCTAGCTCTTTCCATCAGCTCCATAAGACCATTCCAGCAGATTCGCCCGGGAGGATGAGGCCCGGATGGGTGAGTCTCAGATTGCCTAGTGAACTACATGCAAGCTTGGTCTGATATTACTTTGTAGACATAAAATTTCTTCTCTTATTGCACTCATACCAAAGATCATCACCCTGATGTCTAGCTGACATAAAACTCAGTGTAGATCCAAAGTATTAAGTACTGTATGTCTAAAGTTATTTTGACTGTCAGCACTTCACTGGACATGCCCATATAGCTCTCTTTAAACAATTTTGGAAAGTAAAGGTCAATTTAAAGCACCCAGTGGTACAGTCTGCTAAAACACTGTGAGTGATCATTATATGTCTAGCTCTCATAGAAGGGCTGCTGTGCTAACACGCAGAGAGGCCAGGCTCATTTAGCATGGATTATTACATAACGAGTACTTGACCCATTTCATGCAGCTCTGCACTCTGAGCCATCAAGTCAACAAATCATTCTCTCTAAACTGAATGGTTTCACTAAACTTTCACTCTTCATGCCAAACAACCACAGTGGTAAAGATGAATTCTGAATTATTGTGTATCCATACCATATTCCAATAATTCATTACAATATTAGTATTGCACTTTTAAGAGTAAGTAACATAAATATAGTGCCATCTTAAAAAAATTGCATTTAATATAATGCATAATTACTTATGTAGAATACTGCAGTGCACTATAACAACTTCCATATTCAGCATTTTGGGAGAATTTCCAAATCACTGTGCATTTACATCCATCAGTGTTTAATAACTGTAACACCCAGCATGTATCGCAATATGTCATACAATCAGTTGTAACCCTCACTATAGGCAAACAATTACTATTTGTGTAAGCTCTAAATCAAATAAAATGAAAACAAGAAATCAAATTTAGTTCAGATATCATATAGAATGCTTGGGGAGTTCAGGGTGTCTGGTGTTGTAAATAAAAAGAGGCAGAAGCTACAAGGTGTCTGGTTCAACAAGTGGTTAGTGTACAGTGGGGCAAAAAAGTATTTAGTCAGCCACTGATTGTGCAAGTTCTCCTACTTAGAAAGATGAGAGACGTCTGTAATTTTCATCATAGGTACACTTCAAACTATGAGGAGAACAAACAAAATGAGGGGGGAAAACAAAAATCCAGGAAATCAACATTGCAGGATTTTTAAAGAATTGAATTGTAAATCATGGTGGAAAATAAGTATTTGGTCACCCACAAACAAGCAAGATTTCTGGCTCTCACAGACCTGTAACTTCTTCTTAAGAAACTCTTCTGTCCTCCACTCGTTACCTGTATTAATGGCACCTGTTTCACCTCGTTATCTGTATAAAAAAACACCTGTCCACAGCCTCAAACAGTCAGCCTCCAAACTCAACCATGGTCAAGACCAAAGAGCTGTCGAATGACACCAGGAAGAAAATTGTAGACCTGCACCAGGCTGGGAAGAGTGAATCTGCAATAGGCAAGCAAGTTGGTGTGAATAAATCAACTGTGGGAGCAATTGTAAGAAAATGGAAGACATACAAGGCCATTGATAACCTCCCACGATCTGGGGCCCCACGCATGATCTTATCCCGTGGGGTCAAAATGATCATGAGAACGGTGAGCAAAAATCCTAGAACTACACGGAGGGACCTGATGAATGACTTGCAGAGAACTGGGACCATATAACAAATGCTACCATCAGCAACACACTACGCCAAGAGGGACTCAGATCCTGCAGTGCCAGGCGTGTCCCTCTGCTTAAGCCAGTACATGTCCAGGTCCGTCTGAAGTTTGGGACTGTGGTAGCCTAGTGGTTAAGGTACTAGACTCTGGACCAGAAGGTCATTGTCATGACTCACGATACATGGTCACGTTCATTCTTCCCTTAACATGGATCAGTCGTCCTGTCCCCTATGCAGAAAAACAGCAACAAAAGCATGATGTTTCCACCCCCAAGTTTCACAGTAGGTATGGTGTTCTTGGGCTGCAACTCAGCATTCTCCTTCCCCCAAACACGATGAGTTGAGATTTTACCAAAAAGTTCTCTTTTGACTTCATATGACCACATGATTTTACAGCATTTAGCAGACACCCTTATCCAGAGCGACTTACAATTGGTACAGTCGTACAATCCAAGCAATTGTGGGTTAAGGGCCTTGCTCAAGGACTCAACAGTGGAAGCTTGGAAGAGGTGGGATTTGAACCCTAGACCTTATGGTCCATAGTCCAGTACCTTACCCACTAGGCCACCACAGTCCCACGTGATATTCTCCCAATCCTCTTCTGGATCATCCATGTGCTCTCTGGCAAACTTTTACATTTACATTTAAAGCATTTAGAAGACGCCTTAATCCAGAGCAACTTACAATTGGTACATTCTTACAATCTAAGCGATTGTGGGTTAAGTGTCTTGCTCAAGGACCCAACAGTGGCAGCTTGGCAGAGGTGGGATTTGAGGTGGGTTTTAGGCCTAAACCTCCTTCCATCATGACATTGATCCCAAACACACCGCTCGGGCAACAAAGGCGTGGCTCCGTAAAAAGCATTTAAGGTCCTGGAGTGGCCTAGCCAATCTCCAGACCTCAACCCCATAGAAAATGTGTGGTGGGAGTTGAAAGTCCGTGTTGCCCCAACACATCACTGCTCTAGAGATCTGCATGGAGGAATGGACCAAAATACCAGCTACAGTGTGTGAAAACCTGGTGAAGACCTGGCTGTCATTTCAAGGTTATGTTACAAAGTATTGAGTTGAATTTTTGTTATTGACCAAATGTCCATCATAATTTACAATTAAATTATTTAAAAATCCTACAATGTGATTTTTTTTCCTCATTTCGTGTCTCATAGTTGAAGTGTACCTATGATTAAAATTACAGGCCTCTCTCATCTTTCCCATATATATCAATGGCTGACTAATACTTTTTTTGCCCCACTGTATATATGGGAAAGTAGACAAATATATAGTACAGAGATATTATATAAGTATATACTGCAATGGAGCACTACTAGATGACTCTAAAAAGCAGATGTTTTGCATTGCCAACACTAAATATCATTATAAACTCTCAACTTCCATGTTTACTTCAAACTAAACAAACCAGATACATTTGTCTTTAGTGGTTTTAAATATATGTAGGTATAAAACTATGTTATTATTATTATTATTATTATTATTATTATTATTATTATTATTAGCTTTGGAGTCAGATTTGAAATCATATCAAGTCAGAATTATTTATAAAGCGCATTTTATATAGTGACTATCGGGCTTGAGCATGCAGCCCGCAGATGTTTTAAAACCCCAAGGAGGTTGGGTCCCTTTTTGAGTCTTGGTCCTCCCAAGGTTTCTTCCTATAGCACTCAGGGAGTTTTTCCTTGCCACTGTTGCCCTAGGCTTGCTCAATTTGGGATTGGACATTTATTAGGAGACAATCTAAATTTGTAAAGTTGCTTTGAGACAATGCTCCATTGTAAAAAGCGCTATATAAATAGATTTGACTTTACTTGACTTAAAACATATGTTTGTTAAGTTATTATTAAACTTTAAGTAGCAGACATAATAGTGTGCTTGGTATCATAATGAGGCAGAAGGTAGATATTATTAGTTATAGGAAGCTCAAAGACTAGAGGTAGTGGTGAGAGATTGAATTATTCTGCAGAAAGACAACAAGGTTATATATATTGATTACAAATTGTTATATTATATTAAAGTTAAAAAATGTTTGGTTGGTCCCATCACAATCTGAGTGATACTCATGGATTTTGAAATGCAAATTTAAGTGGATCTTGGTCACTTTCAAAGTGAATGTTAAAATCACCTACAATTAAAGCATTATTAGTTGAAAGTATTTAGCAGGAAAGAAAATTAGCAAATTCCTGAAGAAACTTTGAGTGAGGTCTAAGTTCAGCAAGTAGTGATATGATTAAAGTGTGTGATTTTGACTTACATAACAACGTACCAGCCATATTAAAACTCAGTATTTCAAAAGAATGAGCCTTGTAATGAGATAAAGCATTAATGCCTAAGCCTTTGTCAAAAACTGTAGCTACTCCTCCCCCACAACCATTAAGACGAGGGTTATTTTTATGAGAGCTATTTGTGTTTACACTAATGAGGTAATTAAAACAGACTTTTTGAGTGTGTTCACAATTATGAATGATGCAGGTAACAGACACAGTCTCAATAGCATGAGTTCTGGGTGATGGTGCATAGATGGCTACTAACAGACAATTGATTTAACCTGTTCATCTGCTGTGTGACCCTAGCTTTGGATAGTCAGCCCCTAACTAACCCTGCCATAAGTCTATATGCTATGTTACAGGAAATGAGAGCAGCACCTTCCTGATTGGGATGGACACCATCCTATCCTAAAAGACCAGACATACTCTCAAAAGTCGCCCAAGTGTCTCTGAAGCCCATGTTGTTTTCAATTAGTATAGGGCCGAGAGAAATCACCCTACCCCGCCAAAGTCCTTTTATATTTCGCCCTGAAATTTAAAATAATAAAAAATATCTTTAAGAATATTTTAGAAAACAAAATGTTCTCCAGATGTATTTACACTTTTAAACAACAGCAACATAAATATATAACAAAATAAATATAACATAAACAATTCTGATCAATTATTACCTGATTTGGATAAGCCCCCTCGCAGTAACCATTGTACAGGAATAACTCAACTTCAGATCAACTTCCAGACCACATTCAAGGCTAATCCCCCACCTACATCAATTGGGTTTGGAAACCTACATCAATTGGGTTTGAATAACTCGAAATAAAGCAGTTCACTCTTTCCAACCCATATTTTTTTCTCAAAAAAGTTAGCAAAATCTTTAAATATTTCTTTAAACTAGTGTCCCTGGTAGCACTTTTACTTCCACATGATTAGTGAAAGAAATATGTACAATTGTGCAAATGTGCAGCCTACTTCAACTTTAACTATTCCATTATTCCAATCTTACACCTGCTGAGATAGAGCTTTGTCCTCCAAAGAAAGGCATCCCCAAAAGTAACACTGCCCTTATCTAACCTTTCATAAAGACACTAGCGTTCACACAAGTAACCACCCAAACACACTTTAGCTGCCTTGTAAATTTCTTTACCATTATGAATTAAATGGCTAGAGATGCTTCTGAGAACATATAACACTATGATAAATAGTAATTCACTTTCACAACAAAAGAAGGAGAAAAAAAAAACAGTTTCCAAATCTGTATTTAAAATGATATAAAAGGACTCATAATAACCATGCAAGACATGGTAGAATCTTGCTATAGATCTGAAACCCACAGATGTTTGTATCAGTTGCCAAACTGTGAAAAGATTCCACGCTATTCACCTGAAACAATGCATACTTGTAGCTACCAATAAAGTTGTTGCTGAGAAATAAAAAGAAATAAGCACAAAAGAAAATATTTGCACTAGAATACCAAAAGTAAACACCTTCGTTGTGGAGTAAGATGAGCTAATGAGTAAAAGCAAATGTTTTATACATTATACAGTGTCATTTGAAAGTAAGCCTGACTGGGTAGAAATTAATTTTAGAGCAATATATCGAAACCCCAAGCACGGAATTAGAGGGAGTTTGATTTTAAGTTTATGTCATCATTTCATCGTCATTTTGTGACTCTGTTATATTAGGTGTACAATGAGCTACAAAGTCTGTTGTTAAGAGGACATAATATGAATCAGCCCAGAAAGCATCATAACACAAGCTTAAGCCCACAAAATATCTCCATTCCATTTTTTTTGTTATGGTAGTTTAATAAAAAAAATTATAATAATAATTAATAAAAAAAAACATCTTGGAATAAGCCTTTTTTTAAATAAAAGTTAACAGGTTTATTTTATTTGCAAATAAGAGCTTTAAAAGATATTATGTATCCCTATAAATTACTTCTTTAAGTAAAGTTGTACATGGTATTTTACACTATGGGTATAGTTGGCCTAGCACTAAATAAGAACAACTAAAAATCTGTGAAAGATTTATTGATTTATTTATTCATAATATCTATTTCTGGCTTAGAAAAGTTACAATACAATACAATATTGACCATAGAAGTGCCATATTAACAAGCAAGTCCTGGATAAAATTTTAATGAGCACATAGGTCACTGTAAAAATACATAACATACATACCTAATATGTGAACCTTTTAACTGTTGTTTGACAGTGTGATTCTGGGGCTTTTATCTAGCATTTACATGGCCTTTGGTCGTCAGGATGTCTAACTGTTACATTGTGGTGCAATATGTGTTGGCACTAGTGCTTAGCTATATAACAGTATCAGTGCTGGATACACAGACTGAAGCAAATGTTACAGTATGTAGAAATGGAAGGTCACAGACTTGTTTTGACATAAGCTCACAATGACAGCCCGCTTAACTACTGGCCAAAGTGTCAAGTATGTAACCTGTTGTCAGCTAAAAGAAATCTTACGAGCTGAGGAGTATTACCATTTTAAGGGTTTTGTGAAAAGGAAATAAAACTGAACAGGGATGTATTTATTACTGAAGTGGCTTCTATCGCAAAAATAAACCAACTGTTTCTGCCACACTGCCCCCTCTTCCCCCCAAGGTAATCCCAGGCACTCAGCTCTTGTCCACCTATTTGCACAATATATGACCTGTCTGGCTGCGGAGGAGAGCACACACATTAGAAGCAATGAAGCTAATGATATCTGAGCACTCGGAGGAGCCTGCCTGTGTGTCGCGATGACAAACCTGTCAAGTGGCATAATCTAGGAGGCAATCGTAACATCCTCAGAAAACCATAGTGCTTTGCCACATCCCCCCCCACCCCCGGACCATCTCTTCCTTCCAATCCTCTAATAATGGAGTGTCTATAAATTCCAGGCCTTCCGCAGGACAGCAAGTTCACCCATAATAGCCGATGGCGCAGAGGAATGATAAATACAGAAGAAAATGGTTGTCAAGCCTAGAGCGCCAGACCTTGTTACACAGTCTTAATTTTGGCGCAAAACCAGGAACCCTTCATCACCAGCTTGTTGTGAGACGATGTCTTTTTTATTCTTTCTGTGATGGAGATCTGGTGTCATCTGATGTCCTTTCTGTGGAGCTCAGTGCCACGCTCCCATTAGGTCCAGAGAAACTTCTTTAGATTTATGGGATTAGTATGGATGCTGTATTCAGCTGCTCTAGAGCTAACTCTGTGTGTGTGTGTGTGTGTGTGTGTGTGTGTGTGTGTGTGTGTGTGTCTCCCACATTGGCATCTGGATCTGATCGTGACTAAGTGAAAAAAAAAGTCCTTCAATGATATATTAATCAAGTTTCTACATCAGTCATTCATCCATTCATTAATTAATTTTCATGTCTGATTTATCCAGTTCAGGGTTGTGGGAAGCCCGGGCCCAAGTGGCAGCACAGAGCACAAGGTGGGAACCAACCCTAGACAGGTCACACAGCCTTTTCATGGCAAGCACACTCTCTCTCTCTCTCTCTCTCTCTCTCTTTCTCTCTCTCTCTCTCTCCCTCCATCTTTGTGGGAACCGCTCACTGACATAATGATTACTGTAGCAAATTAATGCTACATCTGCACCTACCCCTAACCCAACTTTAACCTCCAAAATCTAAAGCAAATATTTTGACTCTTGTTTTTTCAGTTTCTTTAACATTCCTTAACCTTGTGGGGACCAGAAAAATGTCCACACAATGTCAAAAAAATATCAGATCTTTCTATCATATATAATAATATGTCATATGTAATATAACCATGGGCACACACACACACACACACTTTAGAGATAGCAATTGACCTAATGCATACCATTGGGATGTATGAGGAAACTGGAGGAAACCCACGAGGACAAACCATGCCCAAGGAATAACATGACCAGATCAGGAAAGAACATGCAAACTCCACTAAGGATGAGTCAAGGCCGGGAATCAAACCAGGGATCTCTGGAGCTGTTTGGCAACAGCACATAACCACTATGCCCTCGTGTAGCCCTCTATTTCAGTCAATCAAGAGATGCAGTATAATTTGCGAACATAGTGCAAATTACTAAGCTATGTCAGCATTGAAAGTTAATATATAAAAACTAAAGCTAAATAAAAAATATCTATATGCATACAGTGAATCTGGGGAGGATATGCCTGTTTTTAATAGATTATAATCATTATTCAAAGATGACTAACTTCAAAGGATTATAATGAAGCCCTTTCCAAATTCTATAAGATGAAAGCAGACTTTAATTAACACAAGTTTCTACACATACACAGACCTAGATTACTTTTAAGCCTTTGCCATTTTAAAGTCTTCTTTACAACAATACAATTTGAACAATACAAGTTATATTGTATTTGATGTACTGCCTGATTAGAAAGCCTCATGACTGCGGTATGGAATTAACATCCCAAGACTTAAGGGGTTTTAAACAAGACTGATAAAATACAGTGCTGTGCCAGCCTTAAAAAGCAGATATAACTGAGCCTGGAGAGAATGGGAGAGGAGAAGCATAAAGGTTATGATGTCACTAGGTGTCATGACTTCAGTCCATGAAGCGCATTACACCAGACCTCACAACATGAGAGGGAAAGAGAGGGAGAGAGCGAGAGAGAGAAACTGCTATTGACCTTTGTTGAAGAAAGCTGACATCATAAAGTGCAGTCTGCTGGCTACCAAATGGGAATGCCATCGCAGATTAAGGACTTTTTAAATTATGCATTTGGTTCAGGCTCCCCGGGTGAGAGTGAGTGGATGAGAGATGGAGCTGAGAGGATATAATGCATTTAGTGGCGCAATGCTAAAGTGGGGGATACTCCAGAGAGCCTCTAACTAACTGGGATTTGCAAAGGTAGGGTGAGTTAAGTGAAGTTGGTAATCAATAATTGTGTGTTAAACTATACAGTGTGTATAGGTAATTAATACAAAATTGTCAAATTAGGAAGAAACTGTGATTTAGCAGCACTGATAGGTTTGCTGCTGCTCTGTGTGTGTGTGTGTGTGTGTGTGTGTGTGTGTGTGTGTGTGTGTGTGTGTGTATGTGTGTGTGTGTGTATGGGCTTCTGTCTTACAGCTATGTAGCACTTGTATACAGCTAATTTGTCTAATGACATAAACGAATTTAGGCCTTATGTAACTGATTTTCTGTTTGTTAACAATTTGCTATTATATGTTTAACAACATGCAGAATAATTATGGACACAGGTGGCATAAAAGAAGTGTCAACAGGGTTATAACAAAAGCTGAATGTATAGATTAATAATCTTAAAGGTGAGAGGTGAGACTGAGGTTCACGGTTACCCTAAAGAGGATGCAATTTATTCATTGTATAACTGTAGAGTTGACTGAGGCCATGAAGCTGGAATCACAGAGTGAAGCTGGAGTCACCAGACTGGTCCAAAGCTAAACACTATTGGCTCTGGTAAATGTGGTTCAAGGGCAAATTCCTGCTGCATCGCAAACTGCTCCAGAATATTAGCGTTGGTGTCAAGCCTTGAACCCCATACAGAGTAGTCGTGTTAAGTTGCCAATAAATGTATGGAAAGTTATTAATTAATGCGTGATTTTCTTGCATGAGTCTAATACTGGATCACTTCCAAAAAAACCCATTACCAAAAGTGTATAGACACAGCATCCATAAAGAAATGGTTTGCCAATTTTGATGGAGACCTTGACTGGCTTGCACATTAACTTCATTAAACACCTTTGAGATGAATTGGATTGCTAACAATAAGCCAGGGGTTTACTGTCTAACATCACTGCCCTTCACAGTTCTTTTCAAAAATGTAGTATAAAGTCTTCTCCAAAGAGAAGACTTTAGCAAGGTCCCTAGCAAATTTTTGGTCACTGTCTGTCAATGGCAGAACGTGTAATGGGTGCTGTGACAACAAATTTCCTTCTGCTAAGAGCCTGGAAATGATTCAGGCACAAAACGGGGAGTGTAGTGAAGGGACCACCTGTGCCTAGATGGTGGACAACAAAACTGTGGGAACTGCTCATAGGTCAACTGCTCATCTGCTTGTAGGCAGATCAAACATCTAGAGCCTGTTCATCGTGTGTGTCCCCTTACAGAACCACTGCTCCCTCCATTGCTGACCTCCTAACAGCTAGGTCAGAACAGGCAATTTGTCGAAACCACCATCCTGCTTCTCTCAGTGCAATTGTGCGCCCCCTCTAAAAAGTCTAGCAGTCATCAATCTCTCTCCTTAAGAGGTACACTACCAAAAAGTAGCCTCTGGGAGCCTTTTTATAGGGCAGCAGGAAAAGCATTTTTATGCCCTCTTGTGGCAAGACCCAGTGCCTAATCATTTACATATCTGCCTAAGACCTAACTGCATGCCGAGTTTTGCAGCAATCTGACATTTCTATCTGGGTGCGTTATTTTTTTGTAAAATAAATTCTGCAATGAAATGGAAAATCATATATTATTTACATTGTATATATTCATGTTGACTTTATCATGTTTGTGTTTATCCAGATTCACTGTTCATGGGAGAATTGGATGGGAGAAACTGGGGGGAAAGACGCCTAGGAATGATCTTACAGGACAGCTACTGCATTCCTGCCATATTTATGCTATGTCCTGCCATCCTGTGCAGATAGAAACCACCCAGCCATATTTCCTTCTATCAACATAGAGTGAAGTTTTACAGACATTAGCAGCTGGGATGTTCAACACATGTCTGACCTTTCCAAATGTCATGAAGAGCTATAGATTCCAGTAAGAAAGGGGAAGAGGAAAGAATAAAAACACACACACAAACGAAAAGGTGATAATATGATATCTCTAACTTCAGGGCCAACACAGTTTTCAGTGGGATTTTGAAAGGTCACAGAGAGAGGGAGATGATGAAAGTGTTACAGCCTTTTTCTTACACTCTTGGCTTCCAGAGGAAGTAAAAAAACTGCAGGTCTAAATTATCTCCTTTGTGTACAATCAATATCATAAAAGGTAAAAAAAAAAAAAACAAACGAACAGCAGTTTAAGAAGTCTCGTTTTCCCCAGGTATTTCAAGTAGGTCTTGAAGATGAATCTGCCCCCATGGATACACATGCTTAACTGTAGTTTTGTGACATTTGGCCAAAATGAATAATTGTTGGAGTGATTTGTACCCAGGGGACATATTTGGGAGAAATGAATGGGCTATTAAGGGAATACAGAAATCCCTCCACTCGTACCTAAGCAAGAGGTGTGTATGTACAAATAGAGGAGGTAAAGATCAGACAAGAAGCATTTAGGATTAATTTATTGACTGGAACATGGCTGTATTCACCTTTCATAACTTATATGTCTAATTGCAGTCGTGAATAAGAAGGCATAATCCCTCACTTTCTTGCTCTTTTTTCACTGTAGCATCACAAAGCTGTTAACATTCATTTTTAGTTAGGAAATTAGGTTGTAGAAAAATTACAAATGTCCCCAGAGGTTTTCCTACTATACAAAGAAACACACAGTGGTCTGTCAGACAAAGTAAATACAAACAGAATCACTTAGTGATATCTGTTTTCACTGTATCTACAGGCTCTCGCTGTCTGTACAACACCTTGTCATAGTATAAAGGTAGAGGTGGTTATTCTATTTGACCTAATTCCATATTTGTCTCTCATTGTTACATTACTAGATCCCACCTGAGCGTCTGTGATAAGTGCCTGGAGCACAGTGCATGTACTAAATTGGATTATTTTTATTAGATAGCATTAGGTCAGTAATTACATAGCGAAACCAGAGCAGTGTGACAAGTTTTGTTCTCAGCATCACAGTGAAGAATCTTAAAACCACTGAACACGCCATCCTGTACTTATAGTTTATACAAAGGATTATGCAGTGCTTATGGCATATTAACATAGTGATCAATACCTATCTACACAACAGTGCTGTGTAATACTCTATAGCTAGAGTGACAAGATTTTCGATATTGAAATGTGGCACGCAGTGTGTACAGTATTGTAGTGTTGACGTGGATGAGGAAACATTGCTCATGATGTTCTTCATTAAACACCAAACACAGCACAGCCACAATACCAGCCCTATTAATGTCTTTTTACCTGTCAATACTTGGAAATGAGCACTGAGTAGCAGCCCAAGCTCAGCCCACTCATTTAACACACAAACACCAAGACAGTAACTTGATCCATCCGCATATGTTTTCACAGATACATAGCATGGCATACACTATATACACACTGCACACTTACTTTTTTGTTTGAATATGTCAATTAATATGGTTGTGACTTACGAAATTAAATTTAACTCCACGTCTGGCAAACCACTTCCAGCGTATGTCTTCTCAGAAATGTACATTCTTAAAAAGAATGCTGGCTAATAAATGTACCTGTTTGTTTAGCTATCTTAGCAGTACATCAGCCATAGTGAGTGAGGGCACTAAGTCATGTAAGTGAAGAGCGGCTGATAATTGGTTGAACTATATTAATTTACAAAATCAATAAATGTTATAGGCCATTTTATAGTTAGACGTGTACAGTAACTTGTGAAACTTACAACATACAACTTTGGAGTTCCACAGCACAGATTGTATAATGTTAGTGCTGTTAAATGGACATCGAGATACTTGCAAGAAAGGGGTTACCAATAAAACCACTGGGATATAAACATAACTAAAGTTACAGCTTCTTATGATGCACCGGGGGTGTTGACTTAATGAGTGAGAAGGGTTTTTTAGCCCCTGTTGTTCAGAAAAGTTAAATAGAAGAACTAGTATTGTGGCTGTTCCACATGATTAACTTTAATGTGTTGCTCGTTTAGAAATAATATTCATAATTTTTGACAATTTGCCATTTCATATGCAAACTAAGGCTCTCTTGGATATGGTTGAAGTTGGGGAGGCATCGCTGCACCTAAGCATTGATTATTTTCCCCGCTTCATTCAGAGGGCATAGCTTAAATATAAAGGTTCCCCAAAACATTTATACACATTTATAGCAGATATTTCCTGCTGAAATTCTGGTCATGTTTGTTAAACAAGAAATCTGTAATGTCTTTGACTCATTCACATTTTGATCATTACATAATCAACATTGCTGTTATCACCACATATTGTAAACGGTGTGTGGATTTTGGGAAAGTCAAAGCCTAATAGAGAGATACATAGAGTTTTAGGTTTTTCCCCAAAATAACAATATTGCAGCCTTGCTGAAATTATGCTAAAATACAGGCCTAGATTTCTCAGACTTGGCTGCTGTGCACGTCGGGAGCTGTCTATTATTTTAATGTGTTTTTTATTTGGAAAGATGAAAGGGCTGTGGGATTTCTCTCACGCCTGTGGGTTGTCAGTGCTAATAGAAAAGATTGGTGAATTGGTCAGAATCGGGGAGAAGAGTCGTTTTGTTCATCTTGTTCCTCTATGCTGAGTGGAGACTGCTTATATTTACATATGCAGAGGATCCCGCTGTTTCGAGACCTCTATTCAGCAGACAGCGCAATTAATCATCCCCAAATCCTCCCGCCGTGCAACAGACGACCCAGCCCGACAGAGAGCGTGCAGGTGTGAATCAAGCTGCTGCAAAAATGTCTTCTGAAATGAGAGCTCTCGCTCAATTTTTTGTCTTTACTTTTTCTGATATTTTTTGGTTGATATTTATATAATTGATCCTTCACTACAAAAAAAATTATTCCAACTTAAACTATAGCCATCTTTAAACTATCTTCAATGATTTTATCAACTTAAAGACTACAGCTGCATCCTATAATACAAAAGATTTGTACATGTTTGAATAATGACAATGCGACTCCTTTGAAATTAATACAGGCTAATTCTGAACACTTTATTCAGTGCTTAAAATACCACTATGATTAATAAAAAATTTTCACACATACTTCTATTGACTTCCAGTATCAGCATTCTTGAAAGACACTACATATCAAAGCTTGAATTTCAGAAGACAATAAGCTTCTCCACAGTATGTTATTTATACTTTCCCATACACTAAAACTGGTGGCTACATTAGGTTTACGGCGTTGGAGCTTAAGCCCCAAATGTTTTGATACGAACCCCAAATGATTTTTTGCCATGTCGGGTTTGTTAAGACAGTGCACTTTGGTATGGAGAGCCTAAAATCCCATGGTGTGGAAAAAAATCCCATAATACAACATTGCAGTTCATTGCAAAGGTGTTGTGTTGGCTCTGAGTGTTGTCTTCCCTTACCAAAGAAGAACACGCATGGTAAAGTACGGGACACTGGCACACTAAGCAGTAAACACTGTGTTTTGTTAGGATACTATTACTTGCAGTCGACTGTGTTTTGTTATGTTATAGTTCTCTATCAACAATAATATAAGTTACACTACAGTTGACTGTGCAATAAAATCCATAAGTGGTCATGATTTTCAGTTGTTCTGTGTTTTATCATTTGAGTGATGAAGAACAAAAAAGGAAGAGATGTATGTTGATTTTGTATATTAACCTAATATAGCTAAGAAAATAAAATTCATAGATACTATATGGAATGTAGTGGCCTCTGGACCCTTTTCCATGTACGCTATATCATATAAAGCTCATCCAAACTATCATTAAATATGTAGAGATATTTTAAACATACTAGATTGGACACACTGTTTCAGTATTTTATATACATATATAGTGTACTGTGCTGTTCGCTTTATTTTTGTGAGGAAAGGCAATAACCTTTTCAAGAAAACATTATTTTGCGTTTCTTGGGTTTACTTTACAACTACTGTCTCTTTAAAAAAGTTACATTCCAGTATCCACCAGGACCCTTCCCTAGGGAGACAGAGAAGTAAGTACATGTTTCAGTAAGTAGTTGAACAGTAGGGATGTATAAGTGCTTCTGCTAAACATTAAATTAATTATAGAACATCTAGACTTTAAAAAGCTAACATTGTTTCACATTGGGTACTGTCTGTCTCTGTCTCAAATCGCCAGAAAAGCATATGTTTTGCTGATGAAAATAAATAAATAAACAAAACCACCTCCGCAAAATATTCTCCTCACAGAAACTCCCACAGAAGAGGTCTGGGCTAAGCCCCCAATGTATTTAGATCTTAGCAAGGCCCTGACTAGTACCAAGATGTATTTCTGAATCCGCAATAACAAAAAGAAGCATTTTTATCTCCTCCACAAGCCAGACAAAGAGCCCCGGGCCTTAGTAGCTCGTGGAGCATCTGAGGGAACAACAACCGAAGGAAAGAGAAAAGATTCAGCCACTTGTCTAGTGTTTTTGCCGCTACCTATTGTCATAGTCTTTCCTCTTAACCTCTGTTTCCACTCCAAACTCATTTCAGGTTTAGCACAAGTAATTAATACATCTAATCATATCTCTGCTCCCTTTATTGTGATGGCTTGACCACAGCAAGTGCATCATGTTTCATGCCCCTGCCTTCTTTCAACACTTGGCTGTTATGGATCCAGCTGCGAGGCCCACCTTCTTTCTCTAATCAATACTTACTTTGATATTTGTGTAGCAGCCATTGAGTGATCAATACGAGGTCATGAAAAGTAAATTGCAGTCCCCCTCTTAATGATTTTGTTTTGCTTGGCTTGATGAGAAAGATGTTTATTATCTGATTATTAAGGAAGCATTATGTGGGTAAACATTTCGAATCGACGTCTACTGGGAGAGGCAATTTGTGACCCGTCTTATATTACTATATTAGCGGTGTTGTTCAGGCTTTACAATTCACAGCACTGCACTGATATAACTACCTTGCATTTTTCTTTTATATCTTACACCTACAGCAGATGCATGAGCTAATGTAGAACGTCATATTAGTAGATTTAAATAAGCCTTTCAGATGAGTTTAAAAATATTTGATTTGCACTATTGACGGAAGGGATCCGGTGGCAACCCCCATCACAGGTACTCAAAACTGTTCTCACCAGTAACTTACTCTTTTCACTTGTTAAAGTGTAGGAAACTTAGATAGATTTGCTTAAATAGAAGTTCCTCACTTATCAACGAAAAGTGAGTTGTCCGAATTGTGAATGGTAAATTTTAGCCTCACGAATCACAAGTTTCACGGTCAGTAGATGTAGTGTAGATTTTTCATGTTCTCCCCATCTCTGCAAGGGTTTTCTCCTGGTGCTCTAGTTTCCTCTCACCTTCTAAACACATTTATTAGGTCAACTGATCTCTCTGTAATGTCTCAGTGTGAGTGAGAGTGGATGTGTCCTGCAGGGTCGTTCCTGCCTTGCACCCTATGTTGCCGATTAACCCCAGAATCACAACAGCCCTAAAACCAATAATGAAGAAACTTGAAGAGGAACCCAGCTGAAATGGGCTACCCAACTTCCTCTAGGTGAGACCAGACAACAAGATTAATCATCAAGCAGCAGTAAGTATACAAATTCATTCTGTGTTATTCTAAGCAGTAACTCAGAAACGTTCTGTGTAATGTTCTGTGTAACAATTTGCATAAATGTCCTGTCTTAGGACTAAACAACATCACTGTTAGATCATTGGAGCATTGTATAACAAAGGTCTGACAAAAACATACATAAGTAAATGAAATGACATCTTTTACAATTAAGGAACTAACTGGTATCTGACTTATGATTTAATTCTGAAGGGGAGCATCAGTGGATGCTCTCATACTTTGTGAATTACAGATGTTGGTTTGGTCAACTCAACACAGTTTCTAAGATACTAAATGGAAAGCAGCAAATGTGAGGACAAACTCTTACTACTCTCCATGTTTTTGGATGTAATTTTTGGGTGTCCATAAAACGTGTGCCTATATAATGTGTCATAATTAATTATATAATCTGCTTCGACATGATACTTGCATTCTGTTAGCAATGGTGGCACCAATTTATGTATACTGTATTTTTGACAATATAGACAAAATATCACTTCACGTGCTTGATGATTGTCCCAATGGTTCACATTTACCTCAGATTAAGTCATTTCAAGCATTTTCTTTTCACCTTTTCTCTTAAATGTTAAAATACATTTACATTTACAGCATTTAGCAGACGCCCTTATCCAGAGCAACTTACAATTGATACAATCTTACAATCCAAGCAATTGTGGGTTAAGGGCCTTGCTCAAGGACCCAACAGAGGCAGCTTGGCAGAGGTGGGATTTGAACCCTGGAAATTTGGGCCCATAGTCCAGTACCTTAACCGCTAGGCTAAAACAGTCCCACTCAGACTGAAGAGTGTGCCATGTAAGTTTAAAATGAATGTATCTTTAATTTTGAAAAAGGGAATCATATTTAATTGCTCAACTTTTATTCATAACTCAGCTAAATAGACAGCTGGAAATGCCTAGGTGATGAGAGAGGTCAACAGAAAACTGCCACACTAGTTTGTACCGACAGAAAGGCGAGATAACCACTCTGTACAATTCCACTCTGTACTCTGTACAAAAGAAAAGCATTTCAGAATGCACAATATGTTAACCCTTGAGCCGAATTGGCAACAACAGCAGAATACCATGTAGTATTCCAATTCTTTTAGCCAAGAACAGAAAGCTGAACATGCAGTGTTCACAGGCTCACCAAAACTGGACAGTTGAAGACTAGAAAAATGTAGGCTGGTCTGATGAATCTCAATTTCTGCAGGCACAAAAAAATTGGCACTGACACCATACATCCATGAACCCAATCTGCTTTATGTCAACAATCTAGGCTGTTGGAGTTTATGCAATGGTGTGGGGACTGTTTTCTTGGCACACGTTGGACCTGTTAATACTAAACAATCATTGTTTGAATGCCATAACCTTTTTCAGTATTGCTGCTGACCATGTGCATCCCTTCGTGTCCACAAATTACCCATCTTCTTATGGCTAATCCCAGCATGGTAACGCACCATGTCACAAAAAATATAGTATCAAACAGGTTTCATGAACATGACAATGAGTTCAATATTCTTCAGTGAATTAACCAGAAATTTTATTTGAATTCAGTATGGGATGTGGTGGAATTGGACATTCGCAGCAAGAAAAGTTCATGTAAAATTTTGCAGTAACTGCATGACACAATCATGTCAACATGTTGCAGAAACTCAAAGGAATGTTTCCAACATCCTTTTAAATCCAAGAAAGCCACTATGATTTGAGGTTCTGTTGAGAGCAAAGTCCTACCAAATAAATTATAAAGTGTTCGAAGAGTGTATATACAGTATATCCATACATCCATACTGTACATACAGACATACAGTTAGTAATTTTTGTAAGTATGTATGTTTTTACTCAATTTCAAGCAAATTACAGTACCAACACCAAACAACTATGTATTACTCAGTTCTACAATTTGCAGTGTTTGATCATGAATCGATACTACTCACACCCTAAAGGCCACAGACCATGAAACAAAAAAGACCCACCATCTCTCTGCCCAGCCCAAGGGCAACACAATGTAGAATAACAAACAGCTCAGGCAGCAGGAGCATCTGTTCTCTGGGCATGTGACTCCACACACAGATGTGGGAGCCCAGCTGTTAACACAAGATCATTTGTATGTTTGAGGAGAGTTATCCCATTTGGGTTTCCTACTATGATAATTATTTCTCCCCTTTTCTCACAGCAATCTTCCTACAGCCCTAGACTTTAATTACTAACCTGCAGACTAGACTTAGGTTAATTTTTCACATATATGCCTACTCACATGAACACACACAGCAAACACGTAAACAAGCATAAACACGGAACACTAGAAGCTACTATTGATTCCCTGAAGAATCACCCTGTATTCAACACAGGATGTCTCACCAGAATATGGGTGTTGTTTCTTATTTCCTCATTCCAAGAAAGAATTACTGTAATATATACAGTGGGGCAAAAAAGTATTTGGTCAGCCACTGATTGTGCAAGTTCTCCTACTTAGGAAAATGAGAGAGGTCTTTAATGTAGGATTTTTATAGAATTTAATTGTAAATCATGGTGGAAAATAAGTATTTGGTCAACAAATTTGGTTCAACTCAATACTTTGTAATATTACCTTTGATGGCAATGACAGAGGTCAAACGTTTCCTGTACGTTTTCACCAGGTTTGCACACACTGTAGCTGGTATTTTGGCCCATTCCTCCATGCAGATCTCCTTTAGAGCAGTGATGTTTTGGGGCTGTCGCTGGGCATATATACAGTGGGGTATATATATATATATATATATATATATATATATATATATATATATATATATATATATATATAATATATATATATTATATATATATTATATATATTATATTATATATATATATATATATATAAACATGGGGCAAAAAAGTATTTAGTCAGCCACTGATTGTGCAAGTTCTCCTACTTAGAAAGATGAGAGAGGTCTGTACTTTTCATCATAGATACACTTCAACTATGAGAGACAAAATGAGAAAAAAAATCCACTCGCTTCCTGTATTACTGGCACCTGATTGACCTCATTATCTGTATAAAAGACACCTGTCCACAGCCTCAAGACTCCAAACTCAACCACGGCCAAGACCAAAGAGCTGTCGAAGAACACCAGGCAGAAAATTGAAGACCTGCACCAGGCTTTTTAAGAGTGTATCTACAATAAGCAAGCAGGTTGGTGTGAATAAATCAACTGTGGTAGCAATTGTAAGAAAATGGAAGACATACAAGACCATTCTTGGGATGCAGCTCAGCATTCTTCTTCCTCCAAACATGACGAGTTGAGTTTTTACCAAAAAATTATATTTTGGTTTCATCTGACCACACGGTATTCTCTCTGGCAAACTTCAGATGGGCCTGGACATGCACTGGCTTAAGCAGGGGGACACGCCTGGCACTGCAGGATCTGAGTCCCTCTCGGCGTAGTGTGTTACTGATGGTAGACTTTGTTACTTTCCCAGCTCTCTAGCTTTCTCCCAAGAGTCTAAGCAGGAAAGTCGTTGGTGGCACTTCATCCCCAGATAACTGGAGGAGGGAGAGAGTTACTGCCCTCTGGTGTGGCCTGGGTATGGTGAGGCTGGAGCCTGATGACAGAAGCAGCTTGAGTGAAGCTGAAGCGGGTGAACTTCATGTGTGGGGCAGGAACTGGTACCGGAACAGCTCAGACAGAAAACAGAAAATGTAATTACTTACTGATAAAGAGCACAGTGTCTATTAACAATCAATTATGTCACATGTAGCATGAGACCCCAGTAGCATTAGCTATAGCAGCATAGCTACAAAGCGGAGAACTAGAAGGTAACACAGCCAATAGGGATCACATGAGACATTGGCAACCCCACGAGAGGCAGAAGACAGCGACCCAACGTCTCTGATCACCATAAGACTCTTTGACTATGAACCCCCAGCTCTGCCCTTAGTCTAAGACAAGGATGCACAAGTCAAGATCAAGAGGACTGAAGCCCAGTTCAGCCAAACCCGACACTCCCCGCTAACGGACAAGGCAGGCAGGCCAGACATGGCTCCACACTCTGGACCCAGTGACTCAAGCCATGCATCCCAGTCTAAGTCTACTCAAAAGCCTGCATAAATAAGTATATCTTTAGCCTAAACTTAAAAATTTGGAGAGTGTCGAAATATCGAACTAAAGTGGGAAGTTTATTCCATAGCAGGGGGACCATGTATGAGACAGCCTTTCCCCCTGCTGTGACTTTTTTAATTTTAGGAACTAAAAGAAGTCCTGCACCCTTCGAACGAATTAGACATGCTGGATTGTAAGACTCTAAGAGTTCACTCAGATAATGTGGGGCCAGGCCATGTAGAGCTTAAGAAGTTATAAGAAGTATTTTGTAATCAATGCGGAATTTAACTGGTAACTAGTGCAGTGATGATAGAGCAGTGATATGATCAAATTTTCTAGTTTGAGTTAGCACTCGGGCGGCTGCATTCTGAACTAATTGAAGTTTATTCATAGATTTACTAGAGCATCCAGTAAGTAAGGAGGTCCAGTAATCCAACCTTGAGGTTATAAACGTGTGAACTAGTTTCTCTGCATCGTTAAATGAGAGGATATTTGTAAGTTTAGCGATATTATGTAATTGAAAGAAAGCAATTCGGATGATGTTGCTAATGTGTGCATCAAAGGAGAGATCTGAATCAAATATGACACCTAAGTTTTTTACTCACAGACTGGGCAATACTGAACAGCTATCTAGATTTAGGATAGATTTAGCCAACCTGTTTCTCACAGCCTTGCGTCCCACTAATAAAACCTGTTTTATCTGAGTTATGTAAATGAAAAGTAATTTTTTTTAAATTAAATTAAATGCAGGTCATTCCTCAGGTCCCTCCATGTAGTTCTGGGATTTTTGCTCATCGTTCTAATGATCATTTTGACCCAACAGCATGAGATCTTGTGTGAGGCCCCAGATCGAGGAAGATTATCAATGGTCTTGTATGTCTTCCATTTTCAGTTGCTTCCACAGTTGATTTATTGACACCAAGCCGCTTGACTATTGTAGATTCATTCTTCCCAGCTTGTTGCAGGTCTACAATTTTCTTCCTGGTGTCCTTCGACAACTCATGGTCTTGGCCATGACTGAGTTTGGAGTCTGACTGTTTGAGGCTGCGGACAGGTGTCTTTAATACAGATAATGAGGTCAAACAGGTGCCATTAATACAGGTAACGAGTGGAGGACAGAAGAGCTTCTTCAAAAAGAAGTTACAGGTCTGTGAGAGTCAGAAATCCTGCTTGTTTTTGGGTGACCAAATACTTGTTTTTCACCATGATTTACAATTAAATTCTTTCAAAATCCTACAGTGTGATTTCCTGGATTTTTTTCCTCATTTTGTCTCTCATAGTTGAAGTGTACCTATCATGAAAATTACAAAACTTTCTCATCTTTCCAAGTAGGAGAACTTGCACAATCAGTGGCTGACTAAATACTTTTTTGCCCCACTGTATGCCAGCAATAAGGTGAGAGAGTCCTTCTCCATGGTGCTGTATGCAAGTTGGTGCTTCACAAATTCCACATGCTCATAAGTGTGCTGATGTGTTTGGATTGGGGTAGCCTGGCGGTTAAGTTAGTGGACTAGGAACAAAAGGTCCAGGGTTCAAATCCCATCTCTGCCAACCTGCCCCTGTTGGGTCCTTGAGCAAGGCCCTTAACCCACCATTGCTAAGATTGTATCAATTGTAAGTCACTCTGGAAAAGGGTGTCTGCTAAATGCTGTAAATGTAAATGTGTTTGGGCATGCAATTCAAGGGCCTCGTAAGGCACTGCATAAACAGTGGCTGACACCTACTCCACCCTGGCAGAACATGTCAATGTTTATTATATTTAATTATATTTGTTCACTGTGGGACAGCCTGAATCTTATTTGTGGTTTTTCTAGGTATGGACTTACAGTAGTTCATCATATGAGGAGATGAAACAGCATTATGACAGAAATCTGTTTCTCACTCATTTCAGCCCAGAGAGGACAGCCTTCTCTTCAGGCTTGGATTACTGGTCTATTTCTCGTGAACTGCTGCTTATAGAGTGAAGAATACACTTAGGTTGAATAATGAAATGCTTGCCATGCTTGATCAGATGCATAAAATCTCTGTGTCATGTAAACTTGTTGAAGAAATATTATCCTCGAAATGACTTTTGATTCATGTTCGCTTCACTTCCTTCTGAAGTTCTGCCATTCAGTACCGTTAGCTCTGCAGGATATTCTCCTGGGTATGATGACATTTTCATAGTAATACAGAGTAATGTCTTACCTTGCACACACTTGCCTAATTCTGTGGCACTGAGTAGGCTTTCTGAAAAGTTGGAACATTTGTTCTCTCGTATTAACAACCATTCCACCTCTTCCAAGCTGCCACTTTTGGGTCATTGAGCAAGGCACTTAACTCACAATTGCTTAGATTGTAAGATTTTATCAGTTGTGAACCACTCTGGATAAGGGCATCTGTCAAATGACTAAATATAAATGTAAATGATGGAACCATTGCAATGTACCCTATGGCTCAGGTTTGGTAAGCACTGGAAATCTGTTGTTCAGTGTTAAACTCACCCTTGACCTGTGAGAATAGACAGGACATAAAACTCTAGCCTTAGTCAGACTGGGCATGCTTAGGGAGCGTAAACATTTGACATAAATTCAGGGGAGCATTAACAACTTAGTTTTAAGTGTAGATAAAGGAATTATCTGCAGAAATTGTCTATCTTCATAGCTGGCCAAATAAAGTATTCCAATGCAGGCACATAAGTCTCATGGATTCCGGTATGTCCGGAACAGAGGTGGTCATGGGTGAGTACTGGTACTTGGTTGAGGTATGGACACATACCACAACTTGAAATGTCACCTTCCAAGTCTCAGATGAAGCCGACAATTAGCAATTCCTCACCAGTTTTCCATCTTTGAAATGTAAGCCACAGAATGTTTCTCCAAAACTGGTTTATCCACCACTGGCTGAAAACATCAAACCATGGAAGAATCCTGACTGATAATTGTGAATGAACAGCAATTTTTGCTAAACCAAAAAAAGCTCCATGCTGAATTTACATATCATTGTCACTATAACAACTGTCCAAAATGGTAGAACTTTGGCCAAAATCATTGAGTGAGCTGCACCAATGTCTTTCAAAATCTGAACAGGCTAATTCTCGCAATCTGTACACAGAGTCAATAAAGACAAAAGGCTTGAATGCATGTTCAATAGCTAATAGCAGTGGTGAGCTTTCAATAGCACAGCTCATGGCACTGACCTCCTTCATAATGCTGTGTAGCATCCTTGCACTTCAATGCAGGACAGGATACAGTGAAATGACTAAGTTTGTGGAAGTTGACACATTCACAGGGAGTAGCTTGAAGCAGAGTGGGAATCAGAATCAGAAGCATGGGTGTGGCATGCACTGAAGCAATGTAAACAGAGTCTTATGTGTTAACAGATACTCATCTGCTAACATAGCAGCTTGAGAAAATACATTAACTTTGTGTTCATTTAAATAAAGGACTACTTGCTTTGGGAGCCCGTTAAATTCTCCTAACAGTGGTATTTTCTTAAGCTGCTCAAAATTCTCAACTTTTACTAGTGATTCTATTTTAAATTTAAATAAAAAAATATTTAAAATTTTCATATTTTACTAGGACTGTGTTATCGCTAACAAATTCCAAATAAGTTTGTGTGGGGCATTTAGCCATCGTCCTAAAGACTTGCTGGTAAACCTCAGGGTGCACGGTATTGTAACCTTCATAGACTCTCAATTTCAAAATTGTCATTAACTTTATTCTCTCTTAACATTGGAACTAAAACAATGTGGCTACTGATGTAAAAAAAAATTGGGACCTGGAGGTCTGATCTGAAGTGAGTATGGAGAGAGAACTATCTGGAGTGGGTGGCAGTGCAGGCATGTTGTGTACATCAACACCAGTGGAGGCTGGAGAGACAGGCATTGAGGAAGAAATACTCCAGGTACAGGCTTCAGGCCAGCTCCTTTTGATAACTTTTTACCACATTTTCCTTGCTAAAATATTCTGCCGAAATCACAACAGACGTACCTGGTAATACTGTCATTCCATATAACCAACTCAATATATAATGTCATTCAATATGCCTAACCAATTCAACACAATCCAAATGTGATATGTCTAACTTATCAAGATGCTCAGTCAACACAACAACCATGTCAACACAGTGGTCTCATAAGTAATTAGAGGAAAGCAGACAAGCTTCTAAATTTTGTTATGTTTCACTCTACAACCCCCGGCAAAAAAGTATGGAATCACCAGTCTTGGATGAGCACTCCTTCAGACATTTAATTCTGTAAAAACAAACTCAGATCAAAAACATGATACAATAATAAGGTCATTCCAAAGTGCAACTTGTTGGCTTTCAGGAACACTCAAAGAAATGAAGAGAAAACATTGTGGAAGTCAGTGAATGTTACTTTTATTGACCAATCACAGGGAAAAACATATGGAATCACTCAATTCTGAGGAAAAAAGTATGGAATCACTCAAATTGGAGATAGAAAATAAGGACACACCCAGTCAATTTCCTCCCGTTGTTAAAGCCAAGAATGGTTGTTAAAGCCAAGCGTACTGGTAGACCAAGAAAGACATCAAAGCGTCAAGACAAACAACTTAAGGCCATTTGTCTTGAAAACCGAAAAAGTACAACTACACAGATGAAGCATAAATGGGAGGAAGCTGGAGCTAATGTATGTGACCGAACCATTAGAAATCGCCTAAAGGAAATGGGATTTCAATACAGGAAAGCTAAAAGAAAACCATCATTACACCTAAACATAAAAGAACAAGACTGCAATGGGCTAAGGAGAGGCAATCATGGACTGTGGATGACTGGATGAAAGTTATCTTCAGTGATGAGTCAAGAATCTGCATTGGATAAGGTGATGATGCTGGAACTTTTGTTTGGTGCCGTTCCAGTGAGATTTATGAAGAGGCCTGCCTGAAGAAAACAACCAAATTTCGACAGTCCTTGATGATATGGGGCTGTATGTCAGGCAAAGGCACTGGGGAGATGACTGTGGTTAATTCTTCTATCGATGCGTAAGTTTACATTGAGATTTTGGACAGTTTTCTCATCCCTTCAGTTGAACAGATGTTTGGAGGTGATGAAATAATTTTCCAAGATGACAATGCATCGTGCCATAGGGCAAAAAACAGTGAAGGCATTCCTTGGAGAAAGACACATTCAGTCGATGTCATGGCCTGCAAATAGTCCAGATCTCAACCCAATTAAAAACCTGTGGTGGAAATTGAAAAAAATGGTCCACAAGAAGGCTCCGACCTGCAAAGCTGATCTGGCAACTGTTATCAAAGAGAGTTGGCACCAAATTGATGCAGAATACTGTTTGTCACTCATCAAGTCCATGCGTCAGAGACTGAAAGCCGTTATAAAAGCCAAAGGTGGTGCAACTAAATACTAGTGATTTATTTTGAATGGTCTTTTGTTTATCTGTTTTTCATGATTCCATACTTTTTTCCTCAGAATTGAGTGGTTCCATATTTTTTTCCCCTGTGCTTGGTCAATAAAAGTAACATTCACTGACTTCCACAATGTTTTTCTTCATTTCTTTGAGTGTTCCTGAAAGCCAACAAGTTGCACTTTGGAATGACCTTATTATTGTATCATGTTTTTGATCTGAGTTTGTTTTACAGAATGAAATGTCTGAATGAGTGCTCATCCAAGACTGGTGATTCCATACTTTTTGCCAGGGGTTGTATTATTGAGACATACAACTAGGAAAGGGAGAACACAGCCAGAAATACCTGTCACCATAAACAACTTTAAAGAATACGCAACTTCTAAACACAAACAAAATCACAAATCCAAAGGAAGAAACCAATAATCAAGGTTAGAAAAGGTGGTCTCTGACATGCTCAGGCTCACATGAGATGTAGTGCTCACACATATGTGCATGTTACAGATTCCTGCCTTAACACATAGTTTCATATTATTCCAGAAGTTTATGTTCACTTCCTAATATGTCAGTGCATCAACTGCATCAAACTTTGCAAGATTTATTTTGCTGAACACTTTTAAATGACTAAATGACAAAATGACTAAATGACAGAATATTTCTGAAGAATACAACTGTGCTTGAAAAGAAAGCAGGAATGCAACTGAAAAGCAACTAGCTCATAGTAACTAGCTCATAGCAACTAGCTCATAGCATTCCAAATTTTTACAAAGCTTTGATTAACAGATTTGAAAAAAAAAAACCAACCTAAAACCACTTAAGAACCATCTTCTTTTGAACCTAAAGGCTACTGTATATGACACCTAAACAGTATATAAGTAAAAACTAATAAGTAATGTGAACCACCCAGACTTTCTAGGAGTGCCAGTATTGCACAATAATGGCATTCTGATCGAAGCTCTTCAAGTATTACTCTGCCACAAACACATATAACCTAGCAACGACACCAGCTGTAACAAATCAGCAACGTCACAATTACAGAAAAGTGAAAGATGGCTGAAATGAATTATAATGCATTTATAAAATCAATTGTCTTTGAAAATAAGCCAAAGTTTGTCACCCTTACAAACAAGGATTTGGATGCACTGGAAAGGCAGAGAAACTAAGTCAGTACATTAGATCAAACATCCTGGGCTCTTAATGTATTCACAGCTTGACTGAACAGCCACGGAATTATAGCCAGTTTTACTACCATCAATAAAAATGAAGTTCTATGTCATTTTTATGGATCAGTCAGAAATGTAAAGGGAGTGTATGGAGCATTAGCAGCTTTGCTGGTTCTGTTATGTCTTTTCTTTCTTAATTTCTTCATGGCACCCAAAAAGACATTTGCAAAGAAGTTGTTTGCTTGTATAAAATCTGCATCTTTTCTTAAACACCATCCACGGCTGATCAGAGGTTCATTCATGTGTCTAAGTCCAGTGCTTACACCAAAGATGCTGCTGATGTTGTGTAAATCTCCTTTTACATTTCTACAGAAAATACATATAATGGGTGCCAGACTTTCGTTAACAACGGCATCTCTCTCAAATGTTCTTCTGTTGGTAGAATAGAGTGCCTTATTTATTAGCCTGAGATATCAAGCAGACCCTTTTTTTTGCTGAAAGTAAATACACTTTCTTTTTAATAAAATAAAATTTATCAATTGTTATACTTGTGTTTATTGTCTGTAAAACAGTTATTGGGAAATTATGTTCCTCAACTATAACGACAAAAGGGCATTGTGTGATGATGATGTTTTAGCAGTGGGGTGCCTGATAGAATGTAACTACCGTAGTTTTCGGACCATAAGGCGCACTTAAAATCCTTTCATTTTCTCAAAAATCGACAGTGCGCCTTTAAATGCGGTGCGTCTAATGTATGAATTAATTCTGGTTGAGCCTTCTGACCTAGAACCGATTGTAGATGGTACACGCCGCTCATAAATTTGTCAAAATGTTTTAGCACGGTCTTGGTAGGTTACGAAGCTCACGGCCACCGTAGTCAGGAAACATCGCGGAGTAATACGATCTGTGCATTCATTCATTTATTTTCGAAGCGGATTTCAAACTCAACGCTATCAGTCACGCAGTACAACATGGACATAGAGCAGCTGCGAGAGAATTCAACATTAACGAATCAATGACACGGAAGTGGAGGAAGCAAGAAGACGCCCTGCGCCAGGTAAAGACCAAACTGAGCTTCCGACGGAACTTAGAGTTTTGTTTTCATTTAATGCGTCTTATAACCCGTGCGCTTTATATATGAAAATAGATTTCCTTAGCAGTCGATCATTGATTATCGCGCCTTCTATAACCGCGTGCACTTTATAAGCCCGGAAAATACGGTATTTTACATCACAGAATATTGATAAATAAATCAGTTTTTCTGTCCTCCTTATCTTAAAGATTCTAACAATAAATGTCGATAACAGCCTACGGGCTCTTGCCTATGACCGCAGTACACAGTGGCCAATATCTCACATTATAGCACTGCCTCTCATGTATTACTGCTTAAATGTCAAATAAAGTTATATGTTTGAAACACCTTGGTTTACTTATAAGTCTGTATACACAGATACTGTAAGTAATAAATTATATATTTTGTAACGGCGTGAGCCGGATGGGAGCAGGAGACAAACGCAGGCAACTGGCGGGTAAGGTGGTTTTATTAACAGAACATGAAACGGACGCACAGGTGAGGCAAGGTAGGGACATCGTGAATCCACACAAGGGAGGAGTGAACTGAGTGAGGGTTATAAATAGTGCGGGAATGGACGAGGGAAATGACGAACAGGTGAGCGTGATCAGCAGGTGCAGTGAACCGGGGCTGCCGGTGGGCGTGACAGAGCCCCCCCCACGGAGTCCGAGTCGGAGCTTAGGACTCCAACGGGAAATTCCCGCGCGTGGTTTCCGAGTCCGGCGGCCCTGAAGCTGGCGAGCGGGGGAGCCAAGCGGAAGCCAGCAAGCAGAGTCGCGGAGGGAAGACTGGCGAGCGCAGTGCCGGCTGGACGCCGGCAAGCGAGGGGTGCCGGCTGGACGCCGGCGAGCGAGGGTGCCGGCTGGACGCCGGCGAGCGATGAGGGTGCCGGCTTGGACGCCGGCGAGCGAGGGTTAGGCTGGCGAGCGGGTTTTGGTCGCCGACGGGAGGCTGGCGATCGGAGTCGCGGAGGATAGGCTGGCGAGCGGGGTCGCCGACAGGAGGCTGGCGATCGGAGTTGCGCAGAGGGTAGGCTGGCGAGCGGGGGTCGCCGACGGGAGGCTGGCGATCGGAGTCGCGGAGGGGTAAGCTGGTGAGCGTGGTCGCCGACAGGAGGCTGGATGGAGGCGGTGAGGTCCGCGGCGGGCGGGGCGGGCGGGCAGCGGCTTTGAGAGGCGCAGGGCGAGCCCGTTGAGCGAGCGGATAAGCGCGTCGAAATCCACGGCCACGAAACCCCGCGTCCTGAGGCACTTCCCCAAGCCGGGCACGGATGTTGGGCGAGCCACCGTCCTTCGGTTGGGTTCACTTCACGGCCAGAGCCAGTAGCCGCTGTCCTCCATGTCGGTGGATTCAACTGTAATGGCGTGAGCCGGATGGGAAGCAGGAGACAAACGCAGGCAACTGGCGGGTAAGGTGGTTTTATATTAACCCTTGTGCGATCTTAACATTCTGTTTACTCCCCTTGTCCTACGGGTCAAAAATGACCCGCACTACCAATACAAGAAGACGATCACCAGTGCACAGTATTACACTGTCATAACAGTTTTCTTTTACACAGTAGAGGTTTATTATTGCTTTTATATAAATTTGAAGTAATTACTTCTGAATTAATTATATTAAAAGGGAAAAAAACAGTCAACAATCTGGAACTTTTTTGTCACCAGTTTATTCTTTTATATTTTTTAGGAACTGAATTATAAAAATACTTCTCTCATAACACTAACAAAACAACAAAATGTTGCTTGATTTTGTGAACAATTTTCAACATCAACTCTATTTCGCACATGTAGGACAGTAAGTGCGAACGTGAGAATGGGCTTTGCAGCTTTGCAAACACATGTGCAGCACACAGCTTTTGTCTTGCAGTCCTTCTTCCAGGGACAGAACTGGGACCTTTTTCTTTTGACTGACCCAGCTGCAGCCTCAGGTGGATAAGATACAACTCCCTGAACAGCTTCCACAATGGCTGCAGAGGCTTCTGTGCGGGGCAGACGCTCCCTTCTCTCAATGCACGGGGTGAAAAGAGCCTTTCCCAACTTCTCAAGAACAGCCTTCTCTTGTTTTTCTTCCCTGACATACAGGTTGGGTTGATCTCCCGCCATATCACAAAGGCATTATATGAGGACACATCAATGATGTTATGGAAGATGACCAAGGGCCAGCGTGCAGTCATTCTTCTGCAGCTGTACGTTCCAATAACCTTGTCAAAGTTGTCCTTTATTGCAGTTATAGTCGAGGATGATGGCTGGCTTCCTGTCCTCACGACCACTGATTTCAGCCATCTTGTGCAGTGTGCTCAGTAGGGCCACGTTCTTTTTGGAAGATAAGAAACAAAAGTGGTGGTGTTAGTGAAGGCAAACTTTGATGAGAAGACCACTCTGCCTCTTGTTGCGAGGAGTGCAGGGGAGAGTTCAGGCTTATTCTTCCGAACAGTGCCAACCCTGGTCATCTTCCTTTTCAGGAGCTGCTGGCTGAGCTCATAGGAGGTGAAAAAATTGTCAGCATCTCATCTGAAGATGCATCATCCTCTGGGTTGTATTCCTCCCATCTTCCTCTTCAGATACATCTTCATCCTCTTGTTCCTCCAGAGCTCCTGAAAATATCTCATCCAGGACCTGTTGGGCACTGAAACGTCTATTCATGGCTTCAGCAAGGAAACAAGTAGGGGTTTGATGCAGGGTCCCTTTATATCCTCAATATTGAATTTGATTTTATTATGTCTGAGAGTGTTTTTTGTTTTGTTTGGGAGCTTTTGTCATGTGAAGGGTTAGCTGCAGATCAAGAGTGCAGGTGCAGGTCAAATGCAAGTTCAATTCTTATATCAATCCAGTTTCTTTGATGTGTGTGTGTGTGTGTGTGTGTGTGGTGTGTGTGTGTGTGTGTGTGTGTGTGTGTGTTAGAGAGAGCTTGTGCACCTTTGAACATTTTTTCTGTGTGTTTAAATACTTTTATAATTCACACGGGTCAAAAATGACCCATAAGACAATCTTTGTACCCTAGTGGTGTACAGCTCACATGGAAACTAAAACAAAAAGAAAGTATCACTTTTTCTAATGATGGGGTCCCTTTAAGAAAAGTCATGAAATTTCAAGTTGGAAAAAGATAGTTTAAGATATTTTTTCTACAGATAAACATGCTAGTGGGTCACTTTTGACCCGGAAGACAACACAAGGGTTAACAGAACATGAAACGGACGCACAGGTGAGGCAAGGTAGGGACATCGTGAATCCACAAGAGAGAGTGAACTGAGTGAGGGTTAAATAGTGCGGGAATGACGAAGGAAATGACGAACAGGTGAGCGTGATCAGCAGGTGCAGCGAGCCGGGTGGCCGCTGTATAAGCAATATTGTATAAGCAAGCCAGTGAGATCTATATGATCAAAGTTTGATTTAACCCAGTTAGTTTTGCTAAATGTGAAATGTTTATTCACTGAAAATTATAGTTTAATTAGACTTGCAGGCTGTACTATCCTGTGATGTTCAGGCATTTGTAAATTATGCAGAGCAATCTGGTAAATGTGTTGCATTTAAGTAGCTTTCCTAGTCGACAATCATTTATTCAGTTACCATCCACTACTCCTGGTGAGAGTCATTTATACATTGATTTATTGTCTTATTGTCACATATTCATTATTTCCATAATGAAGTGGGTTGACAACATGGTTCAGAGGTCTGTGTCTGCCCCATTTATGTTTTTGCTCAGGTATTGCTTCTACACAACAGCTTTGTTTTCATGAACATAATTGAAGCATATTTTTAATTGAAACAGGAATGCTTCAGGAGATTCCACATCCAGGTTTGCCAAAATTAAAAGATTAAAAGCCCAGTCTCCACCAAAGTATAATTGCTAAAATTTTAAATGAATTGAAATTTTAAATGAATTTTAAATGAATATGTCCCTATCAGTTGTGGTTTTCATGTCATTTTTAGAGACAAAAAACCTGTTCTACTCATGATCTACTCATTAAGGCTTGTATTTATCTTGTTTTGCATTTCATTTCAGAGTGACATGTTAAAGACAGTGACAGGTTGAGACCCCTTCCAGCTCTGCCAAAGTGTGTTTATGGGGGTAGTATGACTGACTTTATACACATGTTAGCAATGGGTGCAATGGGTGTGGCACTAACCTTGTCACTAACCTGAAACCTGACCTATACCACAAGAGGGGTGGTCAGGTTTGACAGCAGTGCTGACAGCAGTGCTGATCCAAGTTTGGGAAGAACTCCTCCCATCCCAAACTTTGAAGCTACCTCAATAGGGATTTCCCCTTGAACTTTATGAGAGAAGGTGGAATGAACACTAACGTATGGGCTTTACTTGCCCCATTTACTCCTTCTCTGGTCAGAAGAAAGGGGTGATTTGAATTCTCCCTTTACAAGTTCAGAGTCAATTTGTTATCAAATCAAGTGTCAAGGCCCTAATTCATTGCCATTCAGCACTCTCACTGATTTATATGCATAATGTAAAACAGATGCCTTATGCGATATGTATTTATGGTTAGCTCTGCTCACACAAGATTTATTATAGCTCCTTTCATTGGGGTGTGCGCACATGGTGATATGATGACTTGTATTTCCTCTCAGCTGCCAATGCCAATCTCATTAAAAAGAGGTGTGACTATTAATATACATTGTAATACTGACAGCACCTAATTTATAATTCCTCTGTTGGTGTTGATAGATTTTTTTATCTCTCCTCTCAGCTTGTCCAGCGGGATCTCTCTGTGTGCTATGTATATACTGTATGGGTGTGATGTACGCATGTACTAGATGTATGTATCTGCTTATGTTTGATTGCTGCGAGTGTGTGTTTAAAAATCATCTGAGCTCTGTAGCCCTGAAGAGGGAATTGTTACAGGCCCTTTGTTTGGTTTGTGCTCTATTGATTTATGGGGTTCTCTCCCCTCAAAGCCTCAGGCTTTCTAGGCCCTGAATGCCCTCTCTTCTGTTCCTAGACTAGTAAGAAACCTTAAGAGCCTGGGACTAACACTACATGCCTCCTGGTTGTGCCATACTAAACACAACTCAATAAAAGAGGATTTCAAGATTTGTTCTAAATGTAATATATTTTATATTACCTGTATAGCTTACATATTTGCTTATGTGTTTCTTTACTGATTCTGTCCATTATCATTATCAATGTTTGTCCCAATATTTATAAAATATTTATAAAATATTATTTTAGCGATTTTCCAAATTTCCATTTATTAATTTAGTATCCATTTATTAATTTATGGCATTTCCAAATAATAATTTAAAATATATCCATTAAAAGTGGCATTTATTAATGCCTGAAATGCTGTATCACATTTTCGTAAATTCATTAACCTTCACATATAAACATCCTTAAATAATAGAAACCCTTCATAGCTCAATATTTTCTGCTCTTCAAATATGTGCCTTGAAGTCATGTGAAGGACTTTATATTTGTTCCGTGGCATATTGGAACTGAGGATGCTTTGTAACACTTAGGTTGGCTCAGGCTACTAATTGTGCTCATGCAATGTGCTTTTGAATGCTGATGCAGGCTAATGATATTTTAACCAGCAGATCCTCTATTGAGAAGTCGGGGTGTTCCTTCTGCTAAGACTAATGAGAAAAGGTGGGCTGTTATGCTCTGCTGGTGAGCTATTCACTCAGTGGGGTAGATGGACACGAAATAAGAAAGGGTGTTAAAAAAGGTCTCAATCCCAAAGGCCTGTGATGGGTGTTTTAGGGCATGCTATTGTAGTCTAAGCCCTTCATATGAGGGAATATTGGGGTGCTTAACTCAGGCTATCCTGGGGTCCTTTATGCGAAGTGGGTGAAGCTAGCTGTGAGAGAAACCTCCCGCATCCATTTTCGACCATTCTGTTTCTTTTTCTTCCTTTCCCTGTGAGAAAAAAGCTGCTTACTGGTAAAAAACCCTTTAAGACAAGGCAGTTCCCACCCAGTATGAAGGACAGATCTGTCCCTGTCCCTTATGCACACATTCCCAAATGTTGTGGGGAAAGTAAGTAAATAAGCATGGCCAAGATCATATACAATCTGTTTAAGTACCATAGACAATCTGTTAAGGTAGGAGTATGAGAAAGTGAATGATGCATGTGCAAAACTTTACAGGTAAGCACCATTTAACGATCACCCAATCAACAACTGTTCAATTAATCGATTATCGAGGTCTTTACAATTAAAATTAATTATAACACGAAATAAAAGTCTGTCTTTTAACTTCAGATGTTGCAGCCGTAAACAGCTGGTCAAGTTAACAAAGCACATGTTTAGCAGGTGCTTTTTACTGCCATAAATATCATTTATGCCATACTTTGATGTTTTGTTTACCTATTTTTATTTAAATTAATTTCATGAATAGTGATTTATTTTGCATAAGTAGGACCTATTTAATAGTGCAGACATATGAAATGGAAAAGTCTGTACTCTGCTCAACACTACATCATCGTGCTGGCTTCACCTACATATACCTAGAAGTGACAAGTGCCAGTCATGTGACCACTGTGATTTTGTACTAGTAGCACCTTAATGGATTTAACAACTGAAAGGTACAAAGTTTGTATAAGGTGTTACTGCTTTGCCTGGTCTTGAAATTAATGTTTCTTCAAGTGGACTCATTCCCTCTTGGTTGTGTGCAGCCAGTGAGGTATGTTTATTCATGTTTATATTCTATCGTGCACATATTTTGGTTCTACAGTGTGTGTGTGTGTGTGTGTGTGTGAGTGTATGTTTTAATATGTGCTTGTAACTGATGAACCATGCTGCTGTGTATTACCTGAAGGGAATGAAACGGTACGTTTAGCCTTTGGATGCTGTGTAGTCTTCCACTCATGTTTTACGTATCGAGTTTTCTTCTGAAAATGCCCTTTATATTTACATTACAGTAACACAAAAATGGCCAATGACCATTTTATCAACCTGTTTCACAGAATGTAATCATCAAATGTCACATACCTGTACATTCAAATATATATTGAAACATTATAAACTATAACTAAACATTATAAATCTATAACTATATAATTCAGCTGACACAAGCAGGAGTATAGCCACTATACACACTAGTAATGAGCCAGGGCAGATAGATCTGATACCAGAAAGTGAAAAGGCAAAACATCATGTAGTAGCCTGCCCTCCCTCTCTTTTCCCAGGAAACCCTTGCACCGTGTGAGCTACTCTACTCAACACATGGTCCCCAGGATCAAGTTCTACAACACTGAAACACAAGGTCTTACCACCACACTCAGCTTACTGGGATAGTCTGAGATCACTCATCAATATGTCACTCTATTTGGTGCCCTGTGACTCGGGTGCTAGTGTAACTGTGAAAGCAATGTTGTCCACAGATATCCTTTTACTCACTCAAATTTATGGTTCAAAAGCACACATGCTTTTCCTATTGAGGGCCTTTAACACAACTTACATGTCCTCTCAGGTTTGCAAATGATAAAGATATCTTTAGTTCACATTTTCCTTTAGCTGGACATGACAAACTATCCTAACAATGACAGAGTAAAATTTCATTTGAAGATACTTGACAGGAGGATGGGGAAACTGAAGGATGGGGTCTCTTGTTTGACAGGAGGATGGGGCCACTGAAGTCCACCTCAGAAGATTAAAAAAAAAAACATATAGGACAGACGTGATGTATTATGCTGGAATGTGTGACTTTCATATATTATTTTAACAGAAGAACAAAGAGATAGAGAAGCAGGTATGGTGTGAAATGGTGAAATGCTTTTCAATTTTGCACATATTGTCAGGGTCACCTTTTCCATCTGTTTTTCAGCACACACTTGAGGCTGTTTTATGTTACGTGGTCGCTCAAATGTAAGCTCGAAAGGAGATGACAGGTTCCTGGATGTGACAGGCCAAAACAAGCTATAGACCAGATGTATGATGTTATATGGTCAAACTGGCAAACACAAAAGGGCCAAAAAACAAAAGGCGCAAATTAAGGGAGATGCTTTCATAAGCGTGTTTTCAAAACAGCCCAGCTGAAAGCTCAGATGCTTCTCCTCCCTCTCTGCCTTTCACCCCTTCCTTATATTCTATCCATCGCGTATTCTCTTGCCTCACACTTCCCACCCTTTCCTCTCTCTCTCTCTCTCTCTCTCCCTCCCTCTCTCTCTTTCTCTCACTCTCACTCTGAGATTAAATGCTTAAAGGGGGAGGGGAAGAAAGAAAAAAAGAAAGAAAAGAGACCATTTTTGCTAATTAGTCTAAGACTTAGCAGGCGCAAGATATGCCGGTGCACTTTTTCATCTTCTGTCCACGGGCTGTCGCCTGCCTTGTGAAGTCGAGCCTGTGTGGTTTTAAGACCTGGAGAAAAGGGGAAGCCCACGCACACACGCCTCAGTGGAGATCCTGAACGCTGCTCCAATGGGGGTAGAGGTAAAAAATAGAGGCAGGCTGCAAGGATTTTGGGGGGAAAAAGGCTAAATAAGTAGTGTAAATGGTTTCCCTACCAATCCTAAGACAAACGCTCAGGAGAGGAATGGGTCTAAGTCCAAGATAAACTGGCTCTTTTCTTCCAGCGTTCACACTCAGATGATCACAGACATACTTTCACTTGGGACTTTGTCGTGATGGAATAGGACTCTAGGACATAAAATATAATGGAATTTAAAAAGGTCTTTTTTTTTCATGTGCAAATGTGATTTCCAACATATATTTTATAGTTTTTGAACAGGCATTGTATTATGTTAGGAAAAAGTAATTTTATTGCTATAATAAGGACTTATACTATTACATTTTGATAAGTGGCTAGTATTCAAAAAGTAGTTCAGCAGAACAGCAGGACAATCATTTCATACAATACATCAGCCTGTGCTGAAAACATATTCACTAGAGTAGTTGGCAGTAGTTAAGTGAAACAACCAAATCATGTAATTGATTTTTTTATTTACTAATTAATCAAACTTATTATTATTATTATTATTATTATTATTATTAATATTATTTATTAAGTGATTACAATTAAATTATCTAAGATTTATTTACTACCCATAAGACACACTGTTGTTAAAAGGAAATCCATTAATGGTCTTTTGTTCCCAAATGCTGACCTTGCAACATTAACCATAAAACTGAACATAACATTACCAACACTATAAGTGCTTTACTGAGTATCTGCTAGGACTAACATAAATTATGCAAATTTATATATCATTATTTTTTTGTAATTATTACTATTAAGAGTTTTTGTAAGCATTTTAGGACTGGGCTTTAAGTCCATGTTCAAGCAGTCACTCATTTGCTTATGTAGCTTCTAAAAAGCATTGTGGTGAAATATTGTACAAATGACGGTTAAATTTTAGTTTGAACATACATACTGAGTAATACACACTAATAATTCCACTAATAAACAATTTGATATTCGTAGTCATATCAATTTCAGGCAAGAAGCTGAATAACTGATTCCTGTGGATTTACAGCGAGAACATGGAAAATATGGACGTAACAAGTGTTTAGTCAAACACCAAACACGAGAGAAGACGTAAAGAGAGAGAGGAAAAATAGAGAAGGTGAATAACTGTGGGATCCTCACAGTTTGGAAAAGTGAGGCCAGCAAATAAAGAAGAGTTGTTCCTAAAAGCTAAGGTTTAGTGCTTAGCAGTCAAAGGGGTTAGTGTGTCTCGTGTCAAAAGTAATAACACACCTTTTTGTTGTTTGACAAAAGCACCTTTTCATCTTTCAGATGTCACTGTGTACTTAGAAAAATGAGAGCAAAATTACCTTATTTAAGCAGTGAAGTGTGTATATGTCACTATTATTATTTAGTAAGATAAATACAAAGAAATAAGCACATGTTGACGTGAAATAGGAAAAACTACGTATTAAACATTTCAGGCCTCTGAGACTTTTCCATTTTTATTCCTTTGTAGTCACAACTGCTGTGTGTATATCAGAGGGCTGTGCGTATATGACAAACCAAGGGCACTGGAGATATTCCTCACTATCACCAAAGCCCCATAAATGTCTACGGCCAAAATGGAAGCAGTGCCATATGTCAGTTATATGGCGCTATAACAGATTTTAAGAAGTGGGGTAATAGAGCCATTTACCAGATGCTGACAAATGACAAAAGCAAAAAAAAAAAATCTCAAATCCTGTTCACATTTAATTTAGCAGAGATTTCCCTTTTATTTTGCCAGTCTACTGATCAACCATCCACCCCCCAACCTTCATTACCACCATCACCACCACCACTACCTAATTTATATACCTGGCTGGGGAATTCAAATATGCTTGAAAAAGATAGAAATCATGAGAGAGAGAGAGAGAGAGAGAGAGAGAGAGAGAGAGAGAGATGGGCTGGTGGAGATGCATCCATGTTTCCTTTTTGTCTCATTCCCCTTGAGATGTTACAACACAGGAAACGAGTGAAGGAGTGCCAGGAAATAGAGTAGCAGTAAGTCAGCCTCTGATTAAAATTTACACCACTAATGGGCTACAAGTGCTTAGAATGCTTGTGACTTGCCATAGGCACTGATCAATCCCTCTGTAATTTCTGCTTTGTACTCAGATGTGTTTTTGACAGTCCCATTCACAGGACCTGCCAATAGATTAATACACACTCCTATCAGTTCTCACACATGAGAACACCGCTCTCGCAGTCTCATTCCCCAACTGTGACTCCTGTCATTGGGTAGATCCGAGTAGATGAGGTCTAAGAGCGAGTGAGACCGGCACAGAGGCTGCTGAAACATGTAATCACGGCTGAGATGATGGTTGGGAGCACAGTTCGTGTCTGAGTGACAGGACGAAAAGCGCTGAGTAATCCTGCCACATTAAGAGCATACAGGCTCCAACATCACAAGTCACACAAAACAGCAGGGGAGAATATTCAAAACCCGGCACTTATGTCATCTCTCTGCGGTTGCCACTCACTGATAGGCTAAAGCTCATAACCAAATGACAGCAGGTAGTGAAACAGGACTGAGCAATGAAATACACCATGAAACTGTTAGGCTATTAAAACTTATTTCAAACGTTAAACAACATATAGTATTGAATTAAACTTTAATACATAATAATACATTACAAGAACTCAGAGATTATTTTATACTTCAAGCACAGTTGTGATTGTTAATTATTAGTTATGTTTTTTTTTTCTTCTTCCTCAGGCTCTACAGACTAGCTAAAAATATGCTGTTTTTTTCTGTTACATTTAACTGTAAAGCCTTTCGCCAACGCCGGGTATGGATTATGTAAAATACCTAAGAATATATTCTTAATCTAACCCAAAATAAATTAAGATAAGAGACAATACTAATGAGCCCATGATAACGGAATGGGGTTCATTGGGTTGAAGATTATTTTGTTATTCTGAGCTGTTATTGATTATTGTATTATTGTGACGATGACGAGGATGAAGAGAATGGCTTTCTGCACCCTAGTGTGAAATAAGAACCAGCATAAACAGATATTTATTCCAAATCTTACTGAAAGGCATCCATTTGTCCATTAATCATATTATTAAAATTATAATAATATATGTATTATTTTAGAACACATCTTTTGACTATAGGACTTTGCAGGGTCCTATTTTACCGTGTTATTCACAGAACACATACATCATGCTGTCTTACAGTCTACATGTGCTATATGGCAGCTTGTCAGTTTTGTCCTACACGAAATCACACTTTATTCGTCTACTGAAATCCAATGCAAAGTTTTCCATTTATTGTGCTATATGAAGCTCGTCATGTCTCCAAGCTTCTGAACACATTTGCAGCGCGGAAACAATGAGAGGCTAAAAGTGGCAGATCACTGCTCCCCCTGTGGTCAGCAGCGAACTTAAAGAAGGCCACAGTTCACAGACGGGAGCTGGTGAACCCAGCTTGGCTTTAAGACGGCTGGATGAAAGTTGGGGGAGACACTAATTTTAGTCCCACGGAATCCAATTAGAACATCATGCCCATTGGAGACGACTCTTCTTTCTCCCTCCCAATCACATTGTGGTCTCAGGTCTCACCACAAATACCAGAAGAAATAAAACATGCATTCTAATTTATATTTGCTTAATTTTATCTGTAATGAAATGGAGACTATGTAAAGTTAACAACATTGTATTTTGCTTATTGTATCAGCAAACGTGTGTTTTTTTCTTTTGCACTACCCACATACTGGTAGAAAAAAGCATCCATGCCACAGCCCTAAATGGCTAATAACTTACATATTATTAGTACTATTACTCATGTTTTAATTAACGAGTAAGAGCATTGCTGTAACTATGACCTGGCTGTCCATTTTAGACCTTATATTAAACCGTATCCGCCTCTCTCTCCTCTCTCTCTTCTCTCATCTCCCTCTCTCCACACCTACACACACACACACACACACACACACACCCACAACACTTGCGTTTGTGGTTCATTACTTAGGGACTTTTCCAGTGACCAACCTTACAGAAGCAAAGTGCCTCACCTACACTTAACCATAACCTCAGTAAGTAAAGCAAATTTTCTTTGGCTCCTTTGGATGTTAAAAGAAGCATCCGTCCCCTGGGCGCCCCAACCAAATTACCCCCCCCCCCCATACCCCCCCCCCCCCCCCCACACCACCACCACACGAACACCACACACCACCACACACACACACACACACACACAACACATACCACACACGCACACACGCAACCCTGCTATCCAACTTTCCAGTCTGGGCGTGCATACAGATGCACTCATCATAATTCATTTAAGCCCATAACTCTCAGCAGGCTATTGCCCCACAAAAGCTCCTCAATATCCCTAAAGAGCTAAATCATCACTTTGGAGACACGGGAACCAAAAGAGAAAGGGCAGCTCATGATTTGGAAAGATTTTCTGTGTGTTTACTTTTGTATGTTCTGAATTTTTTTCAAGAAAGACTGGAAGTGCTTGGACCAGTCTCTTCAGTGAGGTATGCTGCCATGCAAAGGATTAGAGGTGTGCCAAGCACCAGGTCTTGACCTGCAAGCCTGGAAGACAGGCAGTAACCTGACCCCTTACCAGGTGTATGCCCTGGGGTCAAAGGGTTGAGAAAGCATGCAATATAAGACAGCGCCTCCAGAAAATCCCATACTGCTCCAATTAACCATTCCCAAACCATTTCACAGCAGCATACCTGCACTGCTTCAAGGCAGTCTCTTGTTCCCAACACTTACACAGATTGACATATGTGTAACAGCAACAGAACATTCGAATGACAAATAAATTTAATGCTTTATGTGGTCTAATCGAGAAAATGTTAATAGCATGCTTACACCTCTTTCCTCCCCCCGCCGAACCTCTGCTTTTACTTTCAAAATAATTTACGGCACCCTTAAAAAGCACTGTCTACTGCAGCCAGACACCCATAACTGTCACGTGAGTTGTTCATTTACTCACCAGTCCCTGTTAGGTGTTAATGGGTAGGAGCTGGAAGCTATACTAAACAGAATGGAATGACTTACAGCACACGTAACAGTATTTTATTTACAGTGTGGGTGGTGGTGCTGCTAGGGGGATCATATCATATCATAACACATTAAATGGACTGCAGCAATTTAATTAAGAGTTCTGTCTGGTACATTACACAATCACAAGGGGATGGTGGATAGAGATCTCCTAGCACTAAAATGCTACTGCTCCCTAATACTGGCCAGTTAAGGCAAATAATTAGCACTGACTGACAAGCACAATCTAATACAGCAAAAGTCAAAATTCTCAGGGGACTTTTCAACTTTCTGTAACTAATGCTTACACACTGATAATAAAACCATACAAATTAACATTTTATCATGCATATTATTTAAAAAGTTTGTATGAGACATGTTCCAATAAGGATAAAATACATTCTACTGAATTTAATTTAACTGCATCAATTAATTTGAGACAAATTATAATTAAATATCATTATATTTGAATGACCATCATGTTAGAGGTCCTGATGCATACACGTCAATCAATGGCTATTATGTGTGTGAGCAATGAATGAAGTGTGGTGCTGTGTTGTGGGACTGTGGTGGCGCAGCTGGTGGTGCAGCTGCTGCAGGTTATCTACTAGACTATTGACCAGAAGGTCTAGGGTTCTATGCCTGTCACTGCCAAGCTGGCACTGTTGGGCCCTTAACCAAGGCCCCAAACTTACAATTGCTTGGACTGTACGTTGTAAGGTTTTATCAGTTATATGTCATTCTGGATAAAAATGTCTGCTAAACGAGTAGATGTAGATGCTTCTCACCCAAACTTCAGCTGAGAACACCTCATCCTCATTCCTACTCAATCACACCCACGTCCTACTGAAGAGTCAGTCTTGGATAAAGTATAAGATAAACACTATGATACATTTGAAAAAAAAAAAGTTTTTTAAGTACAGTTAACCCACTATAAATGTACTCACATACAAGGTATCACTTATTTGGACTTACGCCTCAAACGTACTTTCATATAAAATATAGTAAAACAGTACTATGCATTATAGGCTATGATGAAATGTGATAGGATCTTTTATAATAGTGAAAATGTATTGGACTTTTTTGCAATAGTGAGAAATAGATAAATAGGGGGGGGGGGGGTTTGTCTTTTAAGCTGGGAGAACAACATTTAAGTTGGGAGAAAACATTTATTCAAGTATATTTATTCAATATACTTTTATACATTTATTCAATAATGTAACAAAACTGTCTACATAACTACAGTTAAGAAGTGACACTGGTGTAGTAGTGATGTGTTAGTATGTGTTATGTTGGTATGAGTGGGTCAGACGCAGCAGTGCTGCTGGAGCTTATAAACACCTCAGTGTGACTGCTGGGCTGAAAATAGTCCACCAACCAGCATCATGTAGGCACTGTACAGCCACCTGCATCATGTAGGCACAATAGGCACTACAACATCCTGTGAGCACTGATGAAGGATGATTAACACAAACTGTGCAACAACAAATGAGCTACTGTCTTTAAATCTACAAGGTGGAGTAATATAGCAGATGTGTATAGTAAAGTGAACAGTGAGTTAAGACAGTGTTTAAGAACTCCAGCAGCACTGCTGTGTCTGATCCAATCATGCCAGGAAAACACACACTACCACACCAACACATCAGTGTCACTGCAGTGCTGAGAATGATCCACCACCCAAATAGTACCTGATGTGTGGTGGTCCTTTGGGGGTCCAGACCTTTACAGAAACGGGACAAAGTATGTAGAGAAGCAGATCTGTAATTGTGAACTACAAAATGTATCTAAAAGATAAGTGGGACTGCTAAACAGTACATTGAGTGTAGAAACAAGGAGTTATACCTAATAAACTGATCAGTAAGTGTTTATGTACGAATGTATTCAGATTCTTATGCATGACGCAGTTCCATCAGGAAGGCATCTGTCAGTCCTCAAATTCATTTTCCAGCATGAAAATGACCCCTAAATACATGGCCAAAGTCATCTCTATATTTATCAAAAAGAACAAGGAATCCTACAGCAGTTGGTATGGTGCCAACAAAGCTCTGCAGCATCACTGAGTCAGTCTGGGTTTACATGAAGAGACAGAAGCAAGTGAGTTCAGAAGAACTGTGGCAGGTTATTTAAGAAGTTTGAGAAAATATACATTGAGTACCTTTGAAAACTGCGTGCCAGTGTACCTGAGAGAATAGATTTTAAAGCTAAGGGTGATCACACAACATACTAATTTTCTTGTAGAATTCTCCATTTAAATTTGTTTTTGCAAAATAAATGTTTGTAAATATATAATATGTTGCTTTAAAACTGATATTCTAATACAGAGGTCTTCAGTCCCTGTCACTTTTTCTTCACATTATGTTATATTGCAGCCTTTGAGAAAAAAAAAAAAAGAGAGAGATCACGTTTTCCCCCAACAATCTGCACTCAATAACCCATAATGAGAAATTTTTAAAACTGAGTTTTAGAATTTTTTTGAAATTTTATTAAAAAGGAAAAACTAAGAATTCGCATTGACATATCAGACCCTTTTCTTTGATACTTGAAATTTAGCTCTGGAGCCCCTAATTTCTCTTGATCATCTTTGAGATGATTCTACACCTTGATTGACATCCACCTGTGCTAAAATCAGTTGACTGGACATGAGGTGGAAAGACACACACCTGTCTATACACCTGTCTAGGATTGTGTGGAGGCAGAGATCTGGCTTCCCAAGAGCACAGTTGCCTCCATAAATCTTAAATGAAAGAAGTTTGCAACAACCAAGACTCTTCCCAGATCTGGCCACCCCACCAAACTAAATAATTGGGGGAGAAGGGCCTTGGACAGAGAGGTGACCAAGAACCCAATGGTTACTCTGACTGAGCACCAAAGATCCTGTGTGCAGATGAGAGAAACTTCCAGAAGGTAAGCCATCACTGCAGCACTCCACCAATATGGGCTTTATGGAAGAGTGGTCAGACAGAAACCTCACCACAGAAAAAGACATTAAATCCCACCTGGAGTTGTGGAAAAAACAGCTAAAGAACTTTCAGAAACAAGATTTTCTGGTCGGATGAAACTAAGATTGAACTTTTTGTCTCAATTCAAAGCATCTTGTCTGGAGGAACCCAGGCACTGCTCATCACATGCCAATACCATCCCTTTTTTTTAGGCTTTGAGACAACTCTCTGAATGTCTTTGTGTCCAGAACCTTGACTTGAACCAATCGAACATCTTTGGAGAGACCTAAAAATGGCTGTCTACCGACGGCCCCCCCATTCCACCTGACAGAGCTTGAGAGGATCTGCAGAGAAGATATGGAGATAATCCCTAAATTCAGGTGTGCAAATCTTGTGGCATCATACCCAAGAAGACTGGAGGCTGTAATCACTGCCAAAGGTGCTTCAACTAAGTACTGAGTAAAGGGTCTAAATACTTATATCAATGCAATATTTTAGTTTTTTCTTTTAACTAAAGACACAAAAACTTCAGTATGGGGTATTTGGTGCAGTATGATGTGATATGTATTTATTTTATTTATTTTTTTAGCACAAGACAGCAACATAAAATTTAAACAAGACTTTCCAAATGACAGTGAAAATGTTAAAGTAAAAAAAAGTTACAGCAAAAATGGTTAATAAGCTCTGTACAGGTTTAATGTAAGTTGGCAGAGTTCACCATTATGCTTATTTGAGACAACATCATGTGTTAGTGATATTTTAGGTGTAGTATCAATGTTGTGTGACTGATTGTGGAATGAATGACTTTCCAATACTTTGTGTTTTGGTGCTTTTCACAGTTTACCACTGAGAACACACGCCTTAATGTAACACAGAAAGCTAATCTGCCAGGACCTCTCTAGGCTTGGAGGGTTAATTGCTGAGGCTTGCCCTTCTGCACTGTGTTTGGATAGATGCTTCTTGTATCAAACAGACAATCCTTTGTGCTGTTTCACTTTAATCCATGACTTCATTAGGGAAGGAAATGGAAGTAAATACAAAAAGCCATTGTCTTTGTTTGGGGGAGGATGGGAGGTGTGCACGGTGCTCGCTTGAGATGTTGTGTAACTATCTTGTCTGTAATATTCATTACACACCTGGGTCTCGGCCTATTGGTCTCAATTATACAGACATGGGGGAAGGGCGAGGAATGGCAGTGTGTGCCAGTAAAATACACACAAATGCACACCTCATTGCAACTTACCTTTCTGTTGTTGGGAAGTCTGCACCTTCTGACCCACACACAGACAAGATGGGAATCTAACACCTTGAAGCACCAGACAAGGTTTACACAAGTGCTTTTCTTTTCGTTAATAACTGAAACAGAGTACATATTGATATAAACAAATCAGATGCAAAATTTTAATACGATACATTTAATAACCACTATAATGTAAATGTAACACATTATCCCCAAAGCTAGTCTACTCTGCTAATAATCCCCAGCTAACAGAGACGTCAGGCATTTTGTACAATCATTCTATTGTTGCTATTCAATTACACAATCCTCTAACTGATGCCTCTTTCTCTGTTTCTCTCTCTCTCTTTTTTATTTTTGCTCGGGCCCTGCCCACTTCCTCCATGTTCATTCTTGCCTTGCTTTCATCCCTTCTTCAGTGAAATGAATTCCAAGGCGCACTTGCCAAATGACCCGTGACCATGGGCGGACAAGGTTACTAGTACTGACTTTTACTGCCTCCTTCTCCCATCTCATCTCTCTGTGCAAGGCTTCAGCTTTACCCCAATAGAAAAGCAGATAACAATAAAAAAAAAATGGTGAGATAGACGATGAGGGTGCGCACAGGACATACTTGCTGCCCTGTTGCCCTCCCAGGCTCCAGCTGACAAAAACATCAGGATGATGACAGCGAAATACGTGTGGTTGACAAAAATAAAAGCCCAAAGGATGTCAAAGAGGGTAGTCAGTAGAGGAAAAGAAAATGTGAGCTAAACTTGATATGTGAAGGGGACCACTTTTGAATACAAGAATAATTGTAATTTTTTATATTCCAGCTCACTCACTCGGATGCATTCACAGTTCAGCAGTTATTTTACATTTGTAGCAATACTTCATGTCTACATCTTGCGTCTTTTCTGAAAATATCTCAAGGCCAGGATACTGAATGTTGAGATTAACTGGTTCTCTAATAGGAGGTTATACTCTGCTAACCCCAGCAATGGAAAGTATATATCAAATACATAATGAGAGGAGAGGCTCGCAGATTTCTTGTATGTGAATGAATCACAATATATTCAGCAGCATGGTAACAGAGTCAGCGTTATTGTCCACCAACTGGTGTACACTGAAAGGCATTTCACTTTAGCAGTGAAGTACTCTTATTTGAAATATTTTAATGTTAAAAGGTATGCATTGTAGGAAAATATACAGCACTCAAGAGTGCTTACTGCAAATGACTGGAAAATGCAATGCATCCTGTGATGTCAGAAGTGACTGATCATATTGAGACTCTTCTAAATAAACCATTCTACACTTCTAACATGATTCATCAGTGATATACATGTTATAAATAATAAGCTAGATTTTTTTCATACAATGGATTTTTTGCTTCAGAAGCAGACTTCCTAACCCAACATGTTTCTTTGACTCTTTGCTAGTTTAAGGAATGTTGGTGCGTAGTTCTAGGGAGTCAAGTTTGATCTTGACCTCCAGTTGTTGTGTCATGTGGGTTTTGTCCATGTATTCTGATATTCATCCAGTTCCAAAACGCATAGCATTTGGAGCACTGTCAAACTGAAATTGTTTGAATGAGTGAGTGTGTTATGCTCTACTATAAACTGATGCCCTATTCAGGTTGTAGTCCTGCATTATGCCAGGTTTCCTAGTATAGGTTCATGATCCACCATCATGATGAGTGGGATAATGATTCTATATATTAAATCAAATACCTTATATTTAAGCAATTATCTAATCAGCCAATCACACTTCAGAAACTCAATTAATTTATATATGTAGACATGGACAAGATGACCTGCTGAATTTCAAACCAAACATCATAATCTGGAAGAAAGGTGATTAAAGTGACTGAAGGTGGTATGGTTGTTGGCGTTAGATGGGCCGGTCTGAGTATTTCAGAAACTGCTGAAATGTAACATGAACTGAGGAGTTTAATGAGCGTTTGGTAGAGTGGTCTATATTGTATCATAGCGAAGCCTGTGATAAGAAATGATAAATAAGTTAATGTTTAAAACACTTACATTAACCTGTTGTTGTCCAAAATAATTAATACAAATCTTATTTTATAATGAAGTGTTGAAAAATCTCACGTAATTTAATGAGTAATGGATTGAGAGTGAAAAGTAAAAGCAAAACACTTACCCTATTGGTGAACTCAGGGCACTAGCATAGCTGCTAAGATAACTATAGCCTGTGTTCTGGAGGATTCCTGTGTTCCTGATTTTCTTTCGGTTGGCTGTTATAAGTAACTCTTTTAGGACCCATGGAGACTTATTTGCACCAAGAATACAGTACTGTAGCTGTAGAAATAGAGAAAAACACAAGAAAGGGCTACTGTGAATCTGAATCACTGTGTACTGAATCGTGAATCGAGTTTCAGCTGAAAAGAGTTGTGCTGCTCGACAAGTTTAAGCAAGTGTGCCGAGTACCAAGCAAAAGATGAGAACTGAGACAAATTTGTCACTCATAACCTCTCCCTGGCTTTGTCCCTAGAGTAGAGAGGTGAAAAGTGTGAATCTCTCAGTGTGTGTCCAGGTACATGTGTGTTTGAGCCATGGGTGTCAGAGGCCACTCGGTGAGCCTAGTTCTTTGTGTAAAGATGGGGGAGTGGAGCATAAGAGCCTGCCATCTCTTTCATGTGAGCCCCTGCGGCGCTGTTCATTTTTGAGAAGTGTGCACATTAAAACTGGGATAAGAATATAAAGGGTTTTCATCACGCATTAAACGTGCTGAGATGAATAACATGCTCGACCATGAAATAATTTCTATACCTGAGCTCAAGCTTCTGTTAGCCTGCCTAGGCTAGACGCACAGTCAGTGACGTCCTGGGTAATTTGAGCTACCTTTAAAACAGCTTGTCTTTTTGGAATTTCACATTAACTCACCATACACTGTTTAAAGGTTCACCTGTTTCTGCTGCTCCTTAACTCAAATACCTAATCAGCCAATCACATGGCAGAAACTCAATGCATTTAGGCACATAGGCATGGTTAAGGTGACCTGCTGAAGTTCAAACTGAGCATGAGAATAATAAAGAAAGGTGATTTAAGTGACTTTGAACATGGCATGGTTGTTGATGCTAGACTGGTTGGTCTGAGTATTTCCGAAACTGCTGATCTACAAGGGTTTTCATGCGCAGCCATCTCTAGGGTTGCAGACAATAATCTGAAAAAGAGAAAATATCCAGTGCGCGGCAGTTCTCTGGGCAAAATGTCTTGTTGATGATAAAGGTCAGAGTGGTTTGATAGAAAGCCAACAGTAACTCAAATAACCACTTGTTACAATCAAGATATGAAGAATAGTATCTTGTTACATCAGCAGAAGACCACACCAGAAGCCATTCCTGCCAATTAAGAACGTTCAACTCATGTTACAATTTGCACAGGCCCACCAAATTTGAACAACAGAAGATTGGAAACTGTTGCCTGTTCTGATGAGTCTCAATTTCTCCTGCAACATTCGGACAGTAGGGAGAGAATTTGGCATAAAACATGAAAGCATGGATTCATCCTGCCTTGTATCAGTGTTTCAGGCAGCTAGTATCAGGCAGCTGGACCCATAATCTAATGTAAATGTAAATGTAAATGTAAATGTAATCTAGATGCCATGTAAAATTCAAAACATTTCAAACTGATTTTTACAGAAACTTGTTGAATTGATTCCATAAAGAATTAAGACTGTTCTGATGGCAAAAAGGGGGACCCACCAAGTACTAACAAGTTATACCTAATGGAGTGGTCCCATGAGTGTAGGACAGGTGAATCTCTTGCATGTTTGTGGCTTAGCTGGAAGCAGTAATAAAAACTGCGTTTTTATAATTTAGCTTAGAAACAATGTTACCTTACATAAGTTTCTCTATAATAGTAAAATAATAAAAGGGGTGGTACACCATGTCTGGAAATGCGTTTTCAAAAGAGCATTTGAAAACACTGTTCAAGTGTACTGTTTGAGAGTACTGTTCAGTTGTGGGTTTCCTGATATTGACGAATCTATGATATTAATGAACGACTTAACAATGTACTTTTTAACAACAAACATGCTTCTTTTGAGAGTGTTTCAAACAAGCGTTCTTTATCTATGAGTCAGTTTACAGGTTGACTCCAATGCCAAGATACTCTGTTTCATTGGGCTTAGGAGGAAACAAAATATTATAATCATCACAAAACATCAAATACACATTCCATAAATTACACATTTAATGGGAAAATCATAGGGTATTGTGATATACGGTGCAAATGTTGTAGGCAACCTAGTACATCAATGTGTTTAAATGTTGATGCTTTGTTTCAATGTTGATGCTTTGCATACTTTAGATTCCAAAATTTTACCATGGAGCATGGGTATGGTCATTTGTTTAGATTTGTTGTCTTTATTTATTGTTTCGGGTTACCTTATATATTATTGGTCACATTATTGTGGACAATGGAAAGTGTTCTGAGTGGGCCTGTGTGCACAAACAATGCTGGTAGCTTATGAAAAATTTAACATTATTTAAAGAGTTGTCTCTGGGTCAAGCTAAACAAGACTAGGTTATTAGAAAAATGTAAGCATTATTGCTTGCAATGTTTCACATTACGTATTGCATTTTATTACGTATTGTATTACATTGCATTTTATTAATATATGTAAAATACGTATATTTATTCAGTGCCTGATTGTTGTTCATGTATGATGCAAATTATTTGTGCAATTTTGATATGTTCTTTTTGTCACCCTCTTGTTGCTGTCACACTTTGAGAAGCAAGATAAAATTAATGAATGGGTCAACAAGCATGTTATTAAGAATGGAGAAAGCAAGCTACTGTCACAACCACATCTGTTCCACACTCCTTGTGTTAATAAACATCTTTTCATTGGCATCTTGCATCCACCTCCCAGTTTCTGCCAGATACTTTAATTATGAAGGATTTTGGGAAATTATCAAATTATCTTAAGAAGGTGTTTATGTGTTGTTATTTTTACAATTCTTTCAGGAAACCTACCCCAGAGCATTATCATATTATTATAAGTGGAAAGAGTATGCCATATTTTGCCTAAATTGTGCTGTCCCTCCAAACTGGATGACCAAAAATGGATTGAATGGATGGAAAAAAGTGAATGCAAAAGCTCAAGGACTTTGTGGCTTAGATTTGTTGTCCTGTGTGTAACAGCAATCTCACAAGCTTTGCATAAAACTAGCCTGTAGGGCAAGGTGGCAAGATAGAAGCCTCCTTCTGAGCCTCCTTCTGAGTCTTGAACGCACTGAATTTCTTGAGAAAAATCTGTGGCCCCTTACTAAACAGCTGAAAATGGGAAGTAATTCACCTTCAAGCACAGCAACAACCCTAAACACATTACCAAAGGGACAGTGCAATGGCTAAGGATAAGATGGAGGATGTCCATAAGTCAAAGTCCGACCTAAATCTGAAAATTTATGAATCAAGAGCAGACCATTGCTGGTCACATGAAATTTGACTGAATTTTCAAACTAAACTTTTGAACTTTTAACTGAATTCAACAATTCTGCAAGGATGAATGGGTAAATTTTCCACAATCTAGGTGTGCAAACCTGCTGGAGACTTATCCAAACAACCTGATGGCTGTAATTAAAAGAAACAGTGGCTCTACAAAGTATTAAATTGTGAGACTGTTCACTTTTCTAACCCCGTTATGCCGTTTTGTTCTGTTTTTTATTTATTTATTTATTTATTTTCAGGTTGTGAGACAAAACACCAAGCCCATTTAAACATAGTTGCTGTTTCTCCTTAGAACCTGAAGCAAAAAAAAAAAAAAAAATACAAAAAGGTAACATAGGTCTGTGGTCAAGAACTGATGCTGGACAAAGAGCTTTGACTCACGGTTAGCATTCCAAATCGATCTCAAAGGTGCCTGATATAGTTAGATTATCAAAATTGCCAAACTATTTATTAATGGAAATTGTTAGTAGGGCAGAGTAGAAAATTGAAGGTTGGTTTGGTCTATGTTCACTCAAGAGAAACCATGAGCCATGTTACGTCCAGCGCATTCCTAATCATATTCCATTATAAAGCAAATCCAAAATAACATATCTAAAGTAACGCATCCTTATCCTACTCAGAGTTGGGAGGGTCAGGATACTACCTGGGATTCCCTGGGCCCAGGACGTGGTACACTATGGACATTGCACCAGTTCATCGCATGGCTCCATAAATGCATAATCTAATCTTTGCTAACAGCACCCAGGATTCGAACCAGCAGCTGTTTCCAGCAGCTGGCTCTTACCATCGAGATACAGGAGCTGCTATTCAATTATACTCAAGTTGATTTTGCTACACCGATCTGACAGCTGAAGAAGCCAACAATCACAGCTGTCAGATATTGCTGTCAAATCAGCTTTCACCATAGATGTAAGCACTGAACCCTGTGTGGCTTATCTGGATCTAAATGCACAGCCTTAGAATTGAGTGTGTGGTACATTACTAAAATATGGGGGACAAAGCATTTACTTGCTGTCCCAAATATTTTGATTATGTTTCACTCAAGAAGATGGAAATCCGTTTAGCAATAATGGACAGCGACAGTATGGACAGAAGAGGACATTACATGCCTGACGCCAACTCCAATCACTCGCCTGAAGTTCTACCACGATCACTTATATAGCCTCTAATGGATAATCATGTTCTGAACTGCAGAAATGTGCATACACTCAGATGATCATCATCAACTTGCCTTGAATCTGTCAGCTTTAACAAAGTGAGTTCTGTAGTCATTGCACATTAGTTATACTGACAAGAAGGAAACAGAGCCTGACAGATCTGCTTTTTCACAGTACAGTACACGCACCATTTAAATTACTTGTAGATGCTCATGTTGATGCTTATTATGTTTGAAAATTAATGATGGAGCAAATAAATCATTGTTAGCTTCTTTTTTAACACATTTCTGAGGAGAACTCAAGAACCTAATGGTCACTCTGGCTGAGATCCAAAGATCCTGTGTGCTGATGTGAGAAACTTCCAGAACGTCAACCCTTCCACCAAACTGAGCCTTGATAAAAAAAAATGACATTGCATTCCATCTCAGAGGTTTTGAGTTTTCTTTCAAAGCTTTACAACAGTTCTATTCCAATAATCATATAAATTACACTACATTGGATTGTGTTCCATTAGGTTACAGCTCTATTCCAACAATAATATAAATTACACTGCAGTTTACTGTGGAGTAAAAGCCACAACTGGTCATGGTATTCTGTACGTTTTGTTATTTGAGTGATGAAGAACAAAGAGGAAGAGATGAAAGTTGGTGTGGTTTTGTTTTAATGATGTATAATTAGACTAGTATGGCCTAAAATTCTGTTATAAAGTATGGAACATGGATGACAGAAGACAATGCGTGCTTTCTACTGGAAGTAGGATAAAAATCAGAGTAAGGATGCAGTACTACCATTTGCATATTTTGGTGTTGTCCAGCTCCAGGTGACACCCCTGAACCAACTATTTAAACACCTCTGCTAAGTTGAAGTGAATAAGTTAGAGTAGGAACTTAACTCTCTAGGGCACAGCTCTCCACATTTAGTGTTTCTCTGCTCTAACGCACCTGATTCAACTATTATCTCATCAGCAAGTGTCATTCCTGAGTTGAAGTGGGTGTATTAAAGCAGGAATACAAATGTGCAAAATAGGTGGCCTCCATGTTCTCGATTTACCTACTTTATGAAATCAGACCTAGAGGAGGAGAAAGATGAAAGAAACAGGAAAGGAGAGACAAGGTAAAAGCAAGAGAAAACATATGCAGCAGTAGAATGGTTTAGAGTGCCCCTGGGAGAAAAAGATAGAGACAGTCAAGCCAGAGAGCAACAACTGGGCAAAGAAGATAGACAAATTAGAAAAGGTACACCTTACTAGTACCAGGTTGGACTCCTTATTGCCTTCAGAACTGCCTTAATTATTCATGGCACAAATTCAACAAGAGGCTAGAAACAACACTCAGAGATTTTGGTCTATATTGACTTGATAGCATCACACACGTGCTGCAGATTTGTTGGTTGAACATACATGATGCGAGTCTTCTGTTCCACTACATCCCAAAGGTGCTTTGTTCTGATTGAGATCTGGTGACTGCGAATGCCATTTGAGCTCAGTGAACTCATTGTCATGTTCATCAAATCATTTTGAGATGATTTAAGCTTTGTGACATGGTGCATTTTCTTCTGGAATTAGCCATCAGAAGATACGCGGTGGTCATACAATTGTCACCCCCTCCATAGAAGAGCTCTAGGTTAAGTCCTCAATGTCTTTAAAGCTTAGAAATAGCAGTGGTTCAAACTTAGTGTAAATAATTTACAGGTGTAGTAGACTACTGGATTAGGAGTTTATTATGTGATAGTAAATTGAGTTGTTAACATATGACAGTCTAGCATGCAATGTGTAATGCAGTTTGTCATACTGCTGTATATAATGTATAATTATGATTTGGGGGCAGATAGATTTGACTTGACTTTTCTTTAAAGAGATTAACCAAGATGCATGGCTATCAAAAGGCATGTCACATTTTAGTACTGTGTTTTCAACTGTACAAAAATTATTAATTAATTTTATTATCTACTTAAACCTTGGTAAGGGTCTTGGGAAAGCCAGTTCTTAGCTGGCAATACAGGGCGCAAGGCAGGAACAACCCTAGACAGGGCGCCAATCCATCGTAGGGCTCATACACTCACACACTTACAGTGTAGACACATTAAGGACACTTTAGAAACTCAAATTAACCCAAAGTAAACCTACACGGCCATGGGGAGGATATGCAGACTCTATACAAAAAAGACCCAGCTGGGATCAAACCCAGGACCTTCTTGCTGTGAGGCATTAATAGTAATTGGTACGCCAGTTACCTGATGCTCTAAATGAAATTTTTCCGAAACAGTAATGAGAAACATGAACAGTTGTGTAACAGATGTGTATGTTTCTCTACCGTAGGTGTGCGGGCTGTACAAATGCCTCTTACTATTAATAATATTGTATTATTCTCTCAAAAATAGAATTGATGATCATATTCATAACATTCACAGGATCAAGAAATATTATTGCATACAACATAATATGAATATCGCTACTCCTGAATGCTTGAACATTGCATTTCTGCTTTTTTTTTTACTTTCATACTGTGAACTGGTATTTCTTATACTTCATTTCACCTGAACCTGGCATACAGTACTACAATGTGCTCTCCATAGTCATCTGTAGTATTACTTGGAGCTAGCTATTTTCTTTTTCTGTCAGTGCTAGATCAGGATGTAATCTAGCAGCTATGTGCACCACGAGACCATACAAAGACATCACTCGGGAACCCCATTCGTCCTCCTCTTGTGTCACCACTTGAGATCTCAATCTGCAACTTAAAGGGCCCTTCCCTCACTTTCTTTGTGCCTAGCTAGAGAGGTTATATCGAGAGGGAGAGGGGACAGGAATTGTTGTATTCGAGAGGGATACAGGGACAGAAAAAACATAGAGAACAAGGGAGTGAAGGAGACAAGCAAAGAGAGATGGAGAGATAGATGGGGGTTGGGATTTGTGTGTGTGTGTGTGTGTGTGTGTGTGTGTGTGTGTGTGTGTGTGTGTGTGTGTGTGTGTGTGTCTTTGTGCGTAAGCATGTGTGTTCTTGCACTATGAGACTCTAGGTCCTTGGGGAGCAGGTCTTGTCATAGAAATCACAACAGACTGTCATGCAAACAGTTAGAAGCCCCAGAAGCACACTGGTGTTGAGTGGAAAAGATGAACGAAAGGACACTAAGCATGGTTTTAGAGCAAAATCAAAGGCTTACTACAGTTGGTGGTGTGTGAATAAAGTGGTGATTAAAGAAGGATTTAAACAACATTGGTGCTTACAATATTGGATACATCTTTCATTGAAGAAAACTCATTCTGAAAATTTATATTCACAACTATGTATTTAGTAATATGCACAACCTACTGTACACTCAACAACAAAACAGTCACCTTCTGCAATGTTTAGTGATATTGGAGAATAGAGAGCAAGAAATCTGAGACACAATTCTATACACAATTTTTCAACATCCTTCAGGTCCCTAGGTCCTCTCATTCTCATGTGGACTCTCATCTTCAGCTCACCCTACAGGTTTTCTATGGAGCTTGAATCTTTTGTCAGTTTTGTGGATTTGGTTCATATGTATGGAACTATTGTTCGGCCAGAGGATCCTACTATGACCTGTTTGTATCACAGAGGCAGCCAGATTTCCATTCAAAATCTAGTACTTCATGGAGTCCCTGGTGCTTTTCAAAACAACCAGCCCTACAACATCACGTTCTCTGTAAATCCACCATTCGTTTAATGACAAACAAACTTTGAGGGTCCAATTTGTGTCTCAGAACCTGATTCCAGTCAAAGATCTGGACGAATATGTGAGGCACTGATCATATGTAGAGATGAGAGAAAAGACTTTTTACTGACATGCCTTCCAAATACAGTGGTACCTCAGTACTCCAGTTCCAGAAGCCTTGACGAGAAATAAAAACGATGGGTACCAAGAAAAATTTTCCCATAAGGAATAATGTAAACTGAATTAATACATTCCAGACCCCCAGAAAATCCACACTGTATAAGGTATTATATGCATTAATGGAGTTGTATTATACATTGAACATTCAACAAGTTAGACTTGGTGGCAGGATGCTGACAGGAAAAAATGATGATGGCCCCATATGTTTGCACTGCCTTCCTTTCTCTGTCTTTGCAACTTTGCAAGACCTATATTTCCTAAAGCACATAGAGACAGGAAGACTGAGTAGTGAAAGTTAAATGTCCTCTTATTGTTCACATATGATCTACTATGTTCTCTTGTCATAAGCCATTCGGTCTGTAATATGGAAAGAAAAGCAAAGTTATCTAAATGAGTACACTTCGGATTTTCTCTCCTTTCTACACTCTTTCCTTTTCTTTTTGCCTGCATTTTTCCTGTGACAATAGCAAATTCATGTATTTACATCACACGTTATGCAGGGCTGTCATCTAGGCCCCCATCACTGCTACTTATCAAGTCCTTCAACAAAAGGTCTGCCGTACAGTGTAGTTGAGTTTGTCATTTTTACAGCTCAGCCATGTTATTATCATCTAATTCACCACAAGATGATAATTACATACAATTAGAATTATATACCTGCCAGGGTGTGTGTAGTAAGTCGTAGGTAATGCCACAGAAGGACTCCCCCAGGCAATGATCAGTTTTTTAAAAGCTCTCTAATTATCATATTACATAACACATATAAACTTTACTATATCATTACTTAGGGGACAATTGCAAATACATCTGGTTTAGTTGGCTTTAATATTACTATGAACAGTGTTAGAGATTAGCAAGGTGAGAAAAAAAATAGAGTTCAGTTGAAAGATCCTTTGCAAACTGTGTAGTCTTTGTAGAAATAAGACCTTCAAAATTATCCGGCATAAGTTATTACAACACACCCATCATTGTTCTCCTTTTGACTGTGCGAGAGACTTCAAATGACTCCACAATGCTTCCCGCACCTTTCCAACCAATAAAGCTCAGAGAATTTTGGCTTGAGGCCAAGGGTCAGCTGTATATCTATTCACTTACTGTAATGTCATATGAGTAACAATTTACAAACCAACCCATGATTTCATGGCAAATTTCCATCTAGGAATACAGATGTTTGGATAATGTAAAAATTCCCAGCAGGATAATTATTTATTTATTTGATTTCTTTCCATGACATAGTCAAGATAACCTGACTATTTTTTTCCACTTAGATATAAGCAGTGTTATAATATTATTGGGTTTTTTTTGTTTTTTTTTACTGAAAACCACAACCCAGCATAATGAAGTACTTTGTATGCTTCAAATGTATATGAGATGTACACTTATTTGAAATTGTATCAGCACAGACAAAAACCAGACTAAACTTTGAAGCAGCACATCTTGATGCCATATGGGTTGAAAAATTTTTTTCTCGTTTGACATTTAAGGGTTAAAGAACTGCTTCACATTTTAACCTGAGTTTTATGTTCAACTTTGAACATAATCTAAGAACATTTAGCATGCATTTGAAGAACAGTAATGAAGAATGAGACTGTAGGTCTCGCATCACTGAAAAAGTTGTAAAGCATTAATAATAACTGTAGCATTTTATAATAAATAAATAAATAAATACTTGTTTTGTATTGACAAAAAAAGTGGTGATCAGATCAAAAGACAGATAATTTCCTACAAATATCTAGGGTTAGGATTAGATCTTGTTATCATATTGTATTATTTTCTGCTTTATGTCTAAAATTTGGACGTCTGGTTTCCATTATTCATATCTGCACTGTTTTCTGTTAAGCCACCTGAGGAGAAAATTTGCCTGTGGGCTTGCATGCCTCACAGACCACTAATGATCACTCCAGCTCAAATTTACAAGTGCAGCCAGGTTTTTAAGAGTAACACTGATGAGGCACAACACTTTGCATGCCTCATGAATCAGCCTGCCCTTGCCCTGGAGATTTTACTGGCATGTAAGAAAAACTGAGGAAGTGACAGAATTAAAGAGCAGGAATGTAAACCAGAGTGTTGGTTGGTAAATGTCGGCAGAATTACTTTACAGCCTGCGCCTAATGCAGGCGTGATTTACTTCCCTCTAATATGCAATCCCTTGTAGGGTGGCCAGTCATGAACTCCATTTCAGATTTCCGCAGTCTGCCCTCTTAGGACACATATCCATAAACAGCAAAAGGTCAATATTACATGAAAGAATGTGAAATAAAGAGAAATTTCTGATCCTGTCTACTTTTTTTTCTTTCACTTATATCTTTACCATTGTTGTTAATAGTTTTATTTATCCACAGTTTTAGCATTTTTATTTTTTCTAATTATTATTACATTTAAATATTTTAATGACAGTATAAAAACATTATATATAGGTTATCATCATTGTAGCCATTTGAATGGAGTCAGTCATGCATCACTTTTATTTTTAAAACCAAACTGACACTTTTTTAGTTTAATTATAAGACTCATTTTTAAACTAAGTTTTGAAGTAAACCTTTATGCTTTTTAATGGTCACTCAGCTCATCACAAATGTTGTCTGCATTTGTACCAAGAAAAGGTTTCATGCTGCTTTATTTCTCAGTGTACTAATTTTGTTTTGTTATATCATGCTGAATAATGGAGTTTGAATCTGTTGATAGTATCTGCACAGATGTTATTTTAATTTTGTCACGCCTCCAACATAAACTTGTTTTAAATTATTCTTGATTTCATCATGGTGCCATAACAAGCTATTTTACGTGGTATTGTTGTAAGCATCATGGCAAGTGTGGCAGCAATCAGTAAACAGTGCTAGTATTAAAATTCTTTCACTCTAAAAAAGTGAGTCACTACAGAGAAGAATGCTTAAACATATAATAAGCAAGTGCCAGTAAGCAGATCTCTATACAAGTTCAGAGGTGTCAATCTTGAAAGCATCCGAAAGTCTTTATTTATAACAGGAGATTTTACGCACTCACGAGGCCGACTTCTACTTACATCCATATAGCTAAGTCCATAGTCATTGATCTGGTGTTGGTTTTCATACTGTTGTTATTAAAGCTTGCATCCTTCTGGGAAGACTTTAATTTAGAATTGAAAACACAACTGCATAACTGGTTTACAGTTGAAGCTTCAATTCATCTCAAAGTTGTCAGATGGAGTTAAGGTCAGGGCTCTGTGAAACCTCTCCCAATTCACAGGTAACATGCAGGCAGGGTGACTAATCAGTGATAATATATTGCAGTGACATCACTGAACTTTACAGTAGACAGTAATGGACACTGGACCCTTTCTATATGAATACTGATTTTCAAAACCATTTTTGAATGAAGAATAAATTAAATACAGCAAATAAGATATACAAACTATCTACTGTCTTGTTCTGGTTGTGAAACCAGCATAGGACAGTGCGATTTGATTGGATGTCCATCATTTGATGCTTGGATCTGGTTTGGTGGTTTTAACAGCCAGCAGAAACCTTTCTTCCAGGTTTGAAACAGTTGAATCCACCTGTTAGAGGGTTTGGCCGCATTCTTTAAGTAATGTAGAATATTAATTAAAGGCAGATATTTTTGCAAGGCAGATACTGTTGATTTTTTTTCTGTTTACCTTTTATGTTAACTCAATATTAAAGTACATTTTAAAATTTAAATTTTGACTATTAGAAGGGTATGGGTAAGGAAATGTTAAAGCACTACAACCAATCATAAGCAATTTAACACATTCTAAAACGTCATTCACTTTTTTTTTTTTTTCAGATGGTAATGATACTTACAATTCTTCTGAGGCTAAGAGGACAACAGGATTGTGTTTGCAGAATGTCCGAGTTTTTTCAGAATTTTGTTCAGAATTTTACAGAGGCATCTAACCACAAGCCAGCAAAGTATAACTTATATGTTTATGTCTTAATTCAATTACTATGATCTTCACTCTTCTCTTAAGCCTGAGTGGCCAACGAACTCTCTCAATTTGTGTGATGTATGAATGTGTCAGAAATGGCACAAATGGCAGAAATAGGAGGCAAATGCAGAGGATTGATACAAAAAACTTTAAATGAAATTATAAAGAAAGGCATAGAAGTGTAAAGCAAAACCAGAATTCCAAAAACAGTTCAAAATGTTACGATTCGCCATAATTAAAAGCTGGCAAAACAAAAGTAAAAGGGTTTTATGGATATTCATTAAGCTCCAGACGGAAATAGTGAACCAAAAGTCTAAATAAATAATGATGGAACTAAACCAAAGAAAAACAAAAACAAAGCTGCGCTCCTATTGGCTAGCAGCTGGGGTTCAAACTCTGGTTGCTCACACAGGGTCCGTCGAGTTTTTTGGTTTAAATAAGAAAAGTTATATCTGGAGAAAGACTAACACTGCATCCCAGCATAAGAACCTTATCCCATCTGTGAAACATTGTGGTGTTAGTATGATGATCTGTGCCTTTTTGCATCATTTGGCCCAGACCGTTCCATCTCTGATGGAAAAAGCGACTTCTGAATGGTATAAGAAAATTCTAAATTAAAATGTCAGGACATCAGTACATGAACTGATTCTCAACAGAACATGGGTCATGCAGCAAGACAGTGAACCTAAGCACACAAGTCGTTCTACCAGAAGCAGTTCATGTGAGGAAACCAACTAAAATCTCAGTGTTGAACCTATTCCATATGGACGATTCCATGGGTTAAAATTCCTCCATGTGTTGGACATATCGACAATTACCAGTAATGTTTATTTGCAATTATCACTGAACAATGAGAGCAAACCACATAGTAAAAGCAATGCTCACAGATTTATAATATTATATATATGTATATATATATATATATATATATATATATATATATATATATATATATATATATATATATACACACAGTGCCTTGCAAAAGTATTCGACCCCCTTGAACTTTTCAACCTTTTGCCACATTTCAGGCTTCAAACATAAAGATATGAAATTGTAATTTTTTGTGAAGAATCAACAACAAGTGGAAATAAAAAACTGAACAGTGGGGCGTGCAAAATTATTCGGCCCCTTTACTTTCAGTGCAGCAAAACTTACTCCAGAAGTTCAGTGAGGATCTCTGAATGATCCAATGTTGACCAAAATGACTGATGATGATAAATAGAATCCACCTGTGTGTAATCAAGTCTCCGTATAAATGCACATGCTCTGTGATAGTCTCAGAGCTCTGTTTAAAGCGCAGAGAGCATAATGAAGACCAAGGAACACACCAGGCAAGTCCGAGATACTGTTGTGGAGAAGTTTAAAGCCGGATTTGGATACAAAAATATTTCCCAAGCTTTAAACATCTCAAGGGGCACTGTGCAAGCGATCATATTGAAATGGAAGGAGTTTCAGACCACTGCAAATCTACGAAGACCCTCTAAACTTTCAGCTCCAACGAGGGGAAGACTGATCAGAGATGCAGCCAAGAGGCCCATGATCACTCTGGATGAACTGCAGAGATCTACAGCTGAGGTGGGAGACTCTGTCCATAGGACAACAATCAGTTGTACACTTCACAAATCTGGCCTTTATGGAAGAGTGGCAAGAAGAAAGCCATTTCTCAAAGATATCTATAAAAAGTTTGCCACAAGCCACCTGGAAGATACCCCAAACATGTGGAAGAAGGTGCTCTGGTCAGACGAACTGGTCAATGCAAATTGCAGCAAAAAGGTGGCGCTACAAAGTATTAACGCAAGGGGGCCGAATAATTTTGCACGCCCCACTTTTCAATTTTTTATTTCTAAAAAAAGTTTAAAATATCCAATAAATTTCATTCCACTTCACGATTGTGTCCCATTTGTTGTTGATTCTTCACAAAAAAAATTACAATTTCATATCTTTATGTTTAAATCCTGAAATGTGGCAAAAGGTTGAAAAGCTCAAGGGGGCCGAATACTTTTGCAAGGCACTGTATATATGTGTATATATATATACATACAGTTGGACTATAATAATAATAAATAACAATAACAATAAATAAATGACCAAGTATAGTGGTACCTCAGTTCTAGACTACCTCGGAACTCGTCAAAGTTCTCAGTGAATTTTGAAGAGGAAAATTTGTCTTTTTTTTTGGCACTCAGCAGACTTCAGCCGACACATCGGATCACAATTCAGTCTTACGACAACTCTTACTCAGTGCAGATCTTTGCTGTATTTCTTGTGTTTTTCTTTATTTTTACAACTACAGTACAGTATTCTTAGTGCAAATAAGACTTTGGCCATCTGTAGGTTAATTTCAGTGTTTTACATAATAAGATCGGCTCCGCTTTGATACAGTATAGACTATATTAAACTTCACAGTTCATGATATATACTTATGGTGGATTTGTCGATATGTATCCCCATCATAAATCAGGCAGCACCTGTGCAATACAACTTCATTGTGTATAATACCTTATACAGAGTGAGTTTTTCAGGGGGTCTAGAATGGATTAATTCAATTTCCATTATCCCTTATGGGAAAAATTAGCTATTTTTGTCTAATTTGTTTAACTGTGTTCTCTTTATGTACTTTGAAGACGTTTTAGGTTTTTCTAAATTCTGCAATTGTGTAAATTCTAAATAACATTACAGTTATTTTAACATTTGGGTAAAACTTTGATAGATTTGACAGGTTTTTCATTGCATTGTTGTTGCTTGAAAAGAAAATGAAAGCATGAATTAAATAAAAGTTATGGCACTAACTATGAGCAAGTTGAGCTAATAAAGCCTATGGGTTAATTTGAGCACGCTAAACTAATGAATAATTAAAAGAGCAAAGCCAACAAAGTCTATGGCTGTGACTGTGCAAACTGAGCTAATGAAGGTTATAAAACCATCAACCATTAGCATATTATTGCAGCCTGAATTTGCGGTTAAGAATTTTTTTAACAGCACTGTTAAGTGTACCCAATTGTAATTTACTTGAAACACTTTGACTTTATTCTCATTAGTTTCCAAGCAGCAAGGAAAACTACACCACTTTACTGACATGCAGGTGTTCGCTAAATTCCAAATCGAAAACAAACAATACAATACATTTATTATGTAGTATCAATATGTATTATGTTGTACTTTATAACAATATGATTACATTTACATTTTACAGATACAGTTTCATATTTACAAATCTGATTATTTCACTGCACAACTGGAAATTTTTTGGACAAAACTAGTGGTTGCTGACAAATTATACTAATTACTAAATGATACTGCTCTGTAAACTATAATATAATATATGACAATGCTGGGTAATATTTTATTTTGCCCTTAATAACTATCTGTTCAGTTTATTATAAGAATTTTATTTGTGTTTGATGTCTGTCTGAATGGTACAACAAAACACAGAACTCAGTCATGACAGTGGCTCCAGCCCTCTGTCCTCTAGCCCCCACACTAACGTCGTCTCTGGCTACATGATTCCTATAGGAGATGACTGTGATATGATTGTGAATTATCTTCCAGATCCTAACTGCCTCTTCCCTCTTTGCCTTCCCTGATGTTATCAAAGGTCAGGAACTTTTTGGCTCACTGGCCTGACTTCCAGTCGCACACGTGTATGTCTCATTATCTGTCAAGAGACCAGACGCTTATTCCTGTGTATTTGGAGGTGTGGGGTGCAGGAAAAAGGAAGAACACAGGCTGGAGTCCAAGGAGAAACAGAGTAAGAGGTTGGGTTTAGGGAACACATCTTCTGCCAAGGTTTTGCCTGAAAACTTGGCATGCATGTAGGGGAAAGTTACAGCCAAGCCCTTAAGGTATAATGCAAACAGGCTTTAATAGCTGGTTTGTGTGCACACAATCCATTCAAAGGTCATTATAGTACAGAGAATGAGAGGCAGCAGAAAGTTAGAAGCTCAGCACCATGGCTGGATATACAGTAGCCAAAGCCGTCTTATACATATCTGACATTTAAATAACAATTAAAAAGAACACAGATAAGATAATATACACAAGCACGAGCAGCTCCCACAGTTTTGTTGTCAACAATCCCGACGTAGCTGGCATACTCAGTACACACCCATGTCACCCCCATCACCTTCATTTGCAGTGGTATCGTGAGTGATAAACCTGGACTGCTATGGACTGGATATACAAAATGTGTGTATATATGTGTGTATGTATGTGTGTGTATCTGTGGGGTGGGGTGGGGGCACGGTCATCTATATGATGGAGCTTGATCTGAAAACGAGAAAATAGTGTCTGGCAGTTCTCTGGGCAAAAATGCCTTGTGATGCCAGATTTCAAAGGAGAATGGCCAGACCGGTTCAAGCTGATAGAAAGGCAACAGTAACACAAATAACCACTCATTACAACCAAGATATGCAGAAGAGCATCTCTGAATGCTCAACACTTCAAACCTTGAAGCACATGGTTTACTGCAGCAGACAACCACACTGGGTGCCACTCCTGTCAACTAAAAACAGGCAACTCAGGCTATAATTTCCATAGGCTTTCCAAAATAGGACAATAGAATACATGAAAATGGTGCTGGTATGATGTCTCTCAATTCTGCTGTGGCATTTGAATGGTAGCGTCAGAATTTGGTGTAAACAACGTGGATCCATCCTGCTTTGTATAAACAGTTCATGCCTCTGGTGGTGGTGTAATGGTGTGGGGAGTATTTTCTTGGCACAGTTTGGGCTCCTTAATACCAATTGAGCATTGTCACAGCCTACCAGAGTATAGTTGCTGAACATGTCCAAATGGCCTCCACAGTCACCAGATCTCAATCCAATAGAGCGCCTATGTGGGATTTTCTGGAATGGGAGACTAGCATAATGGATGTGCAGCTGACAAAGCTGTGGCAACTGTGCTATCATGTCAATATGGACCAAAATCTTTGAGGATTGTTTCCAGCACCTTGTTAAAGCTATGTGATAAAGAATTAAGGCAGTTCTGAGTGCAAAACGAATCCAACCCAGCAAAGTGTGCCTAATGAAGTGGCCGAGGCGTAACTATAATTAGAATAAATCTATGCGGTTTCAATTGTCATAACAATAAAAAGGCTTTACCTGTCACATTTTTTTTCTTCCCTCAACCCGTGTTAACACGTGTGCCATAGTGAAACAATTAAACCAACTGTGTCAATGAAACATATAACTAAAGACATCTGTATGTGCTTTTGAAGTTTTTCACAGTTTTACAATACAACAGTGGAACCTAATGAACCTTTTAAGCATTACCAAGAAGCTCAACTGTGATCTCAATAAAATAACTATTTCACAGGAGAAGGACTTTTCTGGCATGAGTTACAGCTGGACAATGAGCCAGCTCTACCAACTCTACTCAGCTCAAGGGCTCTGATTTCAATGACTGTCTAAGCAAACCCTTAAGTACTCTTAAGGTCCAGGGGCATGCAACTTCTGACCAAAAAATGTGAGTGCTTTAGACATATGAGATCATACACTTTTCTCAGTACAGCTAGAACAAGTAGTGGCAGAGCCATTTTGGGGAATCTATAAGAGGCTGGTCATAAGTAGGCGCCCTGAGGTGCACTTCAGACAGCTATAGTCATTGACCTTGGACCACATAGAACTTGTGTTTAAAACAAAAATAAAAACAAGATGAGTAAATAAAAAATAAAAGCTGGATTCATCTGTGTACCTTGTATTAGTTTTGCTTCTTGGTTGGCAAAAAGTAAAAACGTGTAATAAATGTGGACTAATAAGTTGCTAAGAACGTTTAGTGTTATGTACTGTACATATGCAATGCAATTCTAGCAGATTTAGGAGAAAATGTGGTTATTCCATTATTGTATGTGTTGTGTTATAAATTTTTCAGTTTAAAAAAAACATGAAAGGCATTAAGTGAATTCCTAATGCCAAAAGAAAAAAAAGTTTATAGGAGCCCCTCTAGGTGTACTTTGTAGACATGATGTGTTATGGAGCTTATCAGACACACAAAGGTGATCTTTTCAAGAAAGACCTACTCATGAGAAAGGAGCCCTAATAAATGAATAAATAAATATAATATGAACTGTTGTAGAGATGCACAAAGTATAAAATCCTATAAAAATAGTAAAACAGAATCCACATGGAGCTAAATCAGTGTTGTTTTTTCTTTTCATATGACTGGGTATCCTAGAATAATTACAAAGTACAATGTACAATGTTAATAGAAGTGAACAGAAAGTGATGTCCCAGTGAGTTCATTTTTTACAATATCTTTTAAGTAAATGTTATTATAATTTCATGTGTTAGATATTCCTCAAAAACATGGTTTTGATGTCATGTAATTATTATTTTTTATTTAACTTTTACTGATTTGAAGAAAAATGTAGTATTAGTATTATTACCCCATTCTTCCATAATTGGGTCAAAAACGGCCCACATGCATTTCTAATGGAGTTTCATTGGAACATTTGATTATTGTCAAGTGTTGCAGTCAAGAACATATTTACTGTGGACCACACAGACTATATCAGAGGTTTGTTTGTTTGTTTATTTGGTTTATTTAATGTCACTTTCAGCATCAATGGCTATTTAATGACAGACAAAAGATTACAATGATACACAAGGTTACTTTGATACTGCTGTAGTCATATGTACTGAGATCGGGCCAATTTAGCATAATCAATTAAACCAGTGTTTCTCAGTCCTGGTCATGGTGCCCCACCGCTCTGCATGTTTTAGTGTTTTCCTTCTCCTAACACACCTGATCCAACTACTCAGCACATTGACAAGCACCATAATGAGTTAAAGCGGATGTGTTTAAACCGGAGAAGCGCTATATTGAGCAGAGCGGTGGGGCACCAAGACCAAGATTGAGAAACACTGAATTAACCTAATACATGTATTTGGACTGTGGGAGGAAATTGGAGTAAACCCACGCAGGCACTGGGAGGACATATACTGTATCGTGGGCAGACACGACGAGGCAAATGCAGGCTGAGGAGTTGAGTTATTCCTGTTTATTTCACCGTAAGAGGGTTTTCAAAGAGAAATAACGTACTGAAGTACGGAGCTACTAGGTAGGGAATCTTGTGGCATAGCGTTGACCTGATGAGTGCGGGTTGTATAAGTATGGTGGAGTGAAGGAGAGAAGACGAGGCACAGGTGGTAATCAGTACGAGGGTGACCTGGAACGTTGGAGTGTGTGAGCGTGGGGAGCTGATCTGGTCATGGGCGTGACAGTACCCCCCCTCGAAGGGTCCGCGCACGCAGGGGTCCACGAGGAGCTGGCGGCTGCGGGACCTGACGAAGCCTTGTGCGGACGGCGGCGGGGCCAAGGAACCGGGCGGTCGGGATGGGCAGCATGAACTCCTGGATGAGAAGGGGATCCAGGACGTCCTTAGCGTCCACCCAGCAGCGCTCCTCCGGACCATAACCCTCCCAATCCACCAGGTACTGAAGGTGCGAAGCTCGCCGACGGTAGTCCAGGAGGCGACAGACTGCAAAAGAGGTCGCGCCATCCAGCGCGCCATCATCCGCCAACGGCCCGGGAGTCCAAGGCCTGACAAGGGAGACGTGGAAGGTAGGGCAGATCCTAAGATGAGAGGGCAGGTCAAGGCGGTACGAAACTGGGTTAATCTGTTTGATTATTTTGAAGGGACCCAAAAACTTTGGAGCGAACTGGGTACTTCCCTGGGAGTGATGTAGATCCCGCGTGAACAGCCAGACCCGACCCCCCGGGCGGTAGACTGGAGCGGGAAGTCGGCGCCGGTCGGCATGCCTCTGATAACGTCGGATGGCTCGATCAATGCGCTGGTGGACCTGGCACCAGACCTCTTCGCTACGGCGAAACCAGTCATCAACGACCGGGGCGTTGGAAGCGGCGGAGTCCCATGGGACGAAAGGCGGTTGGAATCCCAGGACGCACTAAAAGGGCGTGAGCCCGGTGGCGGAGTGGCAAAGAGAGTTCTGGGTTTTCTCCGCCCAGGGTAAGAACTGGCTCCATTCCCGCAGGTTGTGAGCGCAGTAGGCCTGCAGAAACTTCTTCAGTTCCTGATTGGAACGCTCACACTGGCCGTTCGATTCAGGATGATACCCAGACGATAGACTCACCGAAGCACCCAGCCTTTCCACAAAAGCCCGCCAGACTGCCGAGGTGAATTGCGGGCCCTGATCTGAAAGGATATCCTCCGGGATGCCGAAGAAGCGGAAGACGGATTCGAGAAGGTGCTCCGCTGTCTGGAAGGCAGAGGGGATCTTACGCAGCGGGATGAAGCGTACCGCCCTGGAGAAGCGATCGGCCACGGAAAGAATGACGGTGTATCCGTTGGAGAGCGGGAGGTCTGTGAGGAAGTCGACAGCTATGTGTGACCAGGGACGTTGTGGGACCGGCAAGGCACAGAGTCGACCAGACGGGAGAGTGCGCTGGGTCTTGCTTTGCGCGCAGACGTTGCAGGATGCCACGAAGCGGTGGATATCTCTGCGCATGTTGCTCCACCAGTAACGGGCTGCCAGAAGGTGGTGAGTGTGAGTCTCTCCGGGGTGACCCAAGCAGAAAGAGACATGGGCCCAGGTGATGAGTCAGTCGCGAAGGCAGGGTGGAACAAACTTCCTGCCATTAGGGCACTCCGAGGGGATGCGCGTCCGGGCGAGGCTGGCATCCAGATCCCGTTCGAAGTCCCACTGAACGGCGCCAAGCACACAGGAAGCCGGGAGAATCGGCTCGGGAGCCTCCAGGGTGGTTGTGGCAGGGACAAGGCTGTGGGAGAGGGCATCGGCTTTGGAGTTCTTGGACCCGGGTCGATAAGTGATCAAAAAGGAGAAATGGGCGAAGAAAAGAGACCAGCGGGCTTGGCGAGTGTTCAAACGCTTGGCGAAATGAAGGTACTCCAGGTTCTTATGGTCGGTGAGTACGGAGAAAGGGTGCTTGGATCCCTCAAGCCAATGCCTCCATTCCTCCAAAGCCAGTTTAATAGCCAGCAGTTCTCGGTCCCCGACGTTATAGTTTTGCTCGGTAGGGGAGAGCTTGTGCGAGTAGAACGCCATGGGGTGCAGTTTCGGAGGATCGCCCAGGTGTTGCGACAGCACAGCTCCAATGCCCACTGATGACGCGTCAACCTCCAGGATGAATGGACGATCCGGATCCGGATGGCCTAGGATTGGGGCCTGAGCGAACGCAGACTTGAGTGCGGTGAACGCCTGTTCGGCCTCCGGGGTCCAACACAAAGCACGAGGGCTGCCCCGCAGGAGAGAAGTGAGGGGGGTTGCCGTCCTGCTGAAATCCCGGATGAAACGCCTATAGAAATTTGTGAAGCCGAGGAAACGCTGGAGGTCCTTGACTGACTTCGGTGCAGGCCACATAAGAGCAGCAGAGACTTTAGAGTCGTCCATCGCCACACCGAAGGGGGATATGACGTACCCCAGGTAGCGAACTGACTGCGTGTGAAACTCGCATTTCTCCGCTTTCACCCTGAGGTGATGCGAGTGCAGTCTCTCCAGGACCGAACGTACGTGGCTGGTGTGCGTGGCTGGTGTGCGTGGCGAAGTCCGGCGAAAAGACCGGGATATCGTCGAGGTAAACCAGCACATGGCGCCCCAACATGTCACGAAGGATGTCATTAACGAAGGCCTGGAAGACTGAGGGTGCGTTGGCCAGCCCGAACGGCATCACCAGATATTCAAAGTGACCGGAGCTGGTGCTGAACGCAGTCTTCCATTCGTCCCCCTCTCTAATGCGGATCAGGTTGTACGCGTTCCTGAGGTCTAGCTTGGTGATCCAACCTGCATTACGAAGCAATTTGAGTGCCGCTGGTACCAGGGGGAGCGGGTAGGCATACCTCCGGGTGATGAGGTTGAGATGCCGGTAGTCAATGGTGGGACGCAGCCCCGCGTCCTTCTTGGGGACAAAGAAGAATCCCGCCGAGACGGGCGAGGTGGACGGGCGGATGAAGCCAAGATATTCGGTGATGTAGTCCTGCATGGCTTTCTCTTCCGTCGGCGAGAGAGGGTACAACCGGGCTTTGGGCAGAGGTGCGTCGGGCAGGAGGTCAATAGCAAGGTCGTAGGTTCTGTGTGGAGGGAGAGGAGCCGGCGTGCCTTCCCCGAAGACAGGAGCCAGATCCAGGTACTCACGAGGCACGCCTAGAGGGAGAGGCGGAGGGTCGGTGACCGGGAGTGAGCTGACCTGGACCGCCGGGTGAGGTACGCAGTGAAGCTGACACCTGGGAGACCAGCGGATAATCTCTCACTCTGACCAGGAGATGAGCGGGTCATGGAGACGAAGCCAGGGGAGTCCGAGGATGATATGATGCGCCAGAGAAGTCACAGGAAACAGGGCTATAGATTCCTCGTGGGTGGCGCTGGTGGAGAGGCGCACTGGAACAGTGACACGGGTGAGCAGACCCGAACCAAGCGGTTGTCCGTTTGCTGTGGTGATCCGCTGGCCCACGGAGAGAGGAGTGCAGGGGATCTTCCATCTAGAGATGATGTGATCTGCGATGAAGTTCCCCTGGGCGCCGGAGTCAATCATGGCTGTAAGCGAAACCATGGCATCAGCGATTCACAACCAGACAGGCAACGTAAAGGAAGAAACGATAGGGGTCGGACTCACCCCGGGCGTGCGTGCCGTTGTTCTGGCATGCACAGCAGGAAACCCATGAGTAGGAGCGAGGTCACAAGCGGGGCGAAGGTGTCGGTCGGAACCACAGTAGCAGCAGAGCCCCATCTCGAAGCGATGGCGGCGCTCTGTGGAGGAAAGACGAGCATCCGTGACCTCCATGTCCTCCGGGGGCGGAGATGAATCCCGGACGACAAGAGAGGGGGGAGAGCGTGGAGCTGCAGACGGTCTGGTCTCGAGGAGTTGGTCCAGGCGAATGGCAAGAGCGATAAGGTCCTCAAGTGCAAGGTCAAGGTCGCATCCCGCTAATTACCTCCGAAGGCTGGGGCGCAAGCCCTGGTGGAACGCGGAAAGGAGCGCTGGCGAGTTCCAACCACTCTGCGCCGCTAGCGTGCGGAACTGAAGAGCGTACTCAGCAACCGATCGCCGACCTTGTCTTAGATGGAACAACAGTTCGCCAGCGGAGCAGCCTTCTCGAGGGTGTTGGAAAACGGAGTGGAACGATGACACAAAGCAACCATAATCCCTCACCTCGGGCCCCTGTTGAGACCAGACGGCGAAGGCCCAATCCAGAGCACGGTGAGACAGGAGGGAGATCACCAGAGCTATGCGAGCCGCATCGGAGTCAGGAGGCGAGTGTACGAAGTAAAGCTTGCATTGCAGCAAAAAACCCTCACACTGGTTCGAGTCACCGTCGTACTTCTCTGGCAAAGCGACCTTGTAGGGCGAGGATGAAGCACGCGGAGGGCTAGGAGGGAGCGAGGCTGGAAGAACCGCGGGAACCGGGGACGGCGTCAGCTGTGACACGCGCTCGGAAAGCTCTTTGGAGTTGAGGTATTGCTGTTTATTTCACCGTAAGAGGGTTTTCAAAGAGAAATAACGTACTGAAGTACGGAGCTACTAGGTAGGGAACCTTGTGGCGTAGCATTGACCTGATGAGTGCGGGTTCTATAAGTATGGTGGAGTGAAGGAGAGAAGACGAGGCACAGGTGGTAATCAGTACGAGGGTGACCTGGAACGTTGGAGTGTGTGAGCGTGGGGAGCTGATCTGGTCATGGGCGTGACATATACACTTCATACAGGCAGAGTCCAAGGTCAGGATAAAACCAGGGAGGCTGGAGCTGTGAGGAGGCCACGCTAACTGCAGTCGCCACTATATCAGAAGTGTTAAAAAGAGTTAACAAAGTCAAATCTGTTAAGTAAGATCTGATACATTTTTACATTTATTACATTTATTACATTTATTACATTTTTTCCCTGATGTCAACAGGTTGATATATTTCAACAACATACTTGCACATTTGTGTGTGTGTGTGTGTGTGTGTGTGTGTGTGTGTGTGTGTGTGTGTGTAAGAGAGAGAGTGATTCATCGCTATTGAGTGAGAGTATGGGTTATTATATTGGCAAGAAATTATCCCAGCTGACAATCTCACAACAGTATGGTCTAAAGATTTGTGATGCACATGTCCCCTATGAAATAGATGGGATAGTTTACACAGGGAAACAACCAGGGGAAGACATTCAAAAGAATCTGGGGCAAAACAAAGTCCAGCAGTTGTGTAGCAGTTTCAGAAACTCTCAATGTCAGACAGAAACGTTAGCAATAGGTGTGGGGAATGCAATATACCTTTGTGCAATGAGCACAGCCAGAACAAGTTGTTTGTTCCTGCTGTATACAATGAGGAGTCAAGAAGGCAACACACACATACTCTCTCTCTCTCTCTCTGTCTCTCTCTGTCTCTCTCTCTCTCTCTCTCTCTCTCTTTCTCTCTCTCTCTCTCTCTCTCTCTCTCTCTCTCTCACACACACACACACACACACACACAACCACACACACATACACACACTATCACACACACAAGCATAAAGGAATGAATGTGTTGACTGAAATATAATCCATATAAATTATATTGTTTTGTGTAAATGATTATCCTTTACTAAAATGTCAATCAGAGTTTAAAAACATGCTGATTCTAAGATGGGTAATTGTTAATCCACTTATGGAAGCGTGTCCAATTACTAAAGGTTAGTAATCTAAGTGTTAACTGAAGGAACTACACAGAAAATTTTTGCGACTGACCGTTTTGGATATATGGAATCCTAATATTTTTTTTAATAAATCATAAGCTTTTTATTCACTCTTTTTGCTACAAAATAATGCCAATATGTACATGTAAATCTTACAGAGTATATCCTACAGAGAGTGAATTATATTCTATTACCTCAGGGTATAAACTCGGGGCTATTTAAACATTTACATTCTAAACTCATTACTCATGCATACATAATTAATCTTTTGCAAGCAATGCATTTTAGAAGAAAAACTCTCATTTATGAACATTTACAAATAAGTTGTATCATGTTCTGACACACTATCTGAGTCTGCCTTATTATACAGCACCTCCCAGTCTGTAAAGGTTAGGGCTAGCATGCTTCCTCTGAGACTCATGAAGCCAGGTATCTTTTTGAACTGCTGTTTATAGGGCAGCTCAAAACACTTTGAGAAGTTCACTAACTGGACTATATTATATTTATTGAGTTTTGCTGCTATGAAAAGCAAGGCCAATTGTTTGCCATTGCTGGAAAGAAATACTAGAAAGTAAAACAATTTATCATGTGAATTTGTATGTACTCATGACTTCTGTGTGATTACTGGGTGCTTATTCATGTAGTTTATTCATGTGCTTTGTAGTTGCCAAGACAATTCTCAAACCATTTTCAAATAACTTTTGGTGATGACCTGTCTGATTTAATACCTTCCTTAATCTTGGCATTAGTTATTCTTAGAAGCATTTGTCTGAAATAGAGAAATGTATCACCTTCTTTGTTCACTGCTTTCACAAAATCTTTCACCACTGAGTTTTATTTGAAGAGGAGGCAAAAATGCCTTTGTTGGGCTGATGACTGGCTTATGCACCACAGTTTTCTGCCCTGGAACTAAATGCTTACAGTGCAGCCAGTTCTTTAATGCAGTGTGAGTCTTTAGCATGGCTATCCCATTCATAAGTGAAACAACAGTACTTTGTATAGATGAGCTGCATTCCTAGTAGTAGTGCCACTACATTCAGATCACCACAGATGTTTGAGTCATAATTGTTCTACTGTATACATTTCAACAACAGTTTCATAATATTATAGGTTTCTTTAGATGTACTGTATAGTCAATGGGTACTGAAGGTTGGACATTGTCACTGTGTAACAGGACAGCTTTCAATCATAACTTTACTGAACCGGTAAAACACACCATTTTGGGGGGGTCATGCACATAACCCAAAGTGAGGAACAATCCATCATTGTTAATGCAGAAACAGAAGTTGTCAACCTGCATAAAGCAGTTTGTCAAGTCAATTTTTTTATCTAAAGCAACTTTTACAACAGAACATTGTCTCAAAGCACCTGTGGAACTATCTTGGGCAAGAGTGGCAAGGAGAAAACTTTGGAAGGACCAAGACTCAAAAAGGGACATGAGCAGCATAGATTTTGTATGTGAGAATGAAACTATGTTACCTAATTAATAATAATAATAATAATAATAATAATAATAATGATAATAAAAGGTAATAGTAATAGTTTAAATGCACAGAAGCTAAATATTAAAATACAAAATAGAAAACATATTTAAAAACTAACAATTGAAATACAATAATATGTAAACTATAATGCATTAAAGAGAATAAAATTGTATGGAGTATAATAAATGAGAGAATATGCAAATATAACACAATAGTAAATATAATAAATAAAATAATATAATAGGGAATATGAATGACTATGTGCCTTGTTTTTGGTGGCATGGCATGGTGTGCTCAGTCAACTGAGGGTGGGAAACCCTAGCTATTGGGCCCAATGTGGTGTGGGTAATGGTATAAGGACTGGTACTGATGACAGAAGAAGAGCTGTAGTGGAGCTGGAACTGGTACTAGAAGAAGTTTGTAAAATGTTCTTGACAGTTCCGAAAGATAAAGAAATTTGCACCTGGTTATACCCTATCCTTCCAACAAAGTAGTTCTATATTAACTTTTAACAAAGCCCCTGGGAAGGTCATTTAATTCTGGATGTGTTATCAGATGACGATAAACAGGTGTAAAGGGTTCAACATCTTGAGCAGTGTCATTTTCCACATCTGGTTCATGCATTGTGGCATGAACAATGCATGTCTCATCTAGGCGCCATGTCTCTTGTGGCTTCGGTACTGGAAAGCTGTCATCCTGTGGCACTGGTCTCATGGTTGAAGGATATTGAAGGACATAAATATCTTCTTTTTAGTAGAGATCCAAGATACATTGGTCAGACAGTCCCAATGACATGATGACCCTTTTGTTGTCCTCATATCATTGTGACTGCAAACCTTTGAGCCATTCTCTCAGGTTGACTGTGTCAGGGTTCGGTATCGGACCCTGGGAAAAGAGAGAGAGAGGACACAGGCACAGGAAACTCCCTTGGGAAGTTTAACTAGTAATATAACTCAGGGACAGGCCTGGGAAAACAACCTGAGGAAACCTGCCAGCCTGCTGAAGCAGGGATTCGATCACCGGAGCTCTTGCGTCCGGGACGGGAATTTAACGAGTTTGCCACCCAGCCAGACAACAGGCGCCAGGAGGCAAACGGGTTAAGAAACGTCAAAAGCAAGGGCCGCCCACAGCGGACTCAGAATAAAGTACAAGCGTTTAACGGAGTAGGAGCGCAAAGAAACAAAGAAAGCAAATGCACGGGAAAAACCCCGTGAGACTGGATATTTCCAGCCCGAAAAGGCTACAGCGCTGAGAACGGAGTGCTCTGCCTGACGCAGAGCTCAGCGTGCGTGCAGCCGGCAGCCGAGAGAGGAGGGGGGATGCCGGAGCAAGCGGGGGAGAGTGACGCGCATGCGCCGGCGGGCGAGGCGCAAACAATGGAGGGCTAGCGAACGGCCGCGCCGCAAAATAACAGAAAGGCGATGAGGGAAACGGAACTTTAATGTCCCAATGAGCGGGGGAATTCCCTTCAGGAGAGGGATAGCGAACGGGAACCCACAACAATATCCGCGGGACGTACCGTCGCGGAGAGGGGGCGAGGAACGGTGCCTGAAGCCGTGACGAGCTATGGCTAGCGGGAGCACGGAGGACCACGGAGCTAAGCCTACGCTGACCAACTAAAGCCCTACCGTACCTCAAGCCTTGCAGCTTTACCCCACTTGCTCTCTGCCAAGAGCGAGTTACCTTCTGGCCCTGGAGGAAACGCGGTCCAACCGGCGATAACAGGTCAGTAGCGATAACCCGGGGGGGAAGCGGGAAGGAAACCGTAACAGTGCCGAAGTGCACGGTGTGTGAAAAGCGGTCACCGGAGTCGCGAACAACGTGATAATCTATGAGGGTGCGACGGCGACGGCTGCTTAGGGCCGATTAATATAGGCAGGGGTTCAGGTGTTATTAATAACGCAATAACGCAATAATTAATAATGCAGTGTGCGAGACGAGACTGTGATGCCGGTCTCGGGTCGTGAGGCGCACCCCTGCTGGCCACCCGTTCCGAGATGTGGCCCTAACAGACTGTACACGTTACACAACAAATATGAGACCCCATTATTTGACTTTGTCATCAATTTTACATCTGAAATAGAGGCCACAGGCATTCTCAATAAGTACATTTATGGTATGTTTTTGAGTCGTAATGTAACAATGCGGTAAGTGGAACGAACAGGCGCAGGCGAGTGCAGAGTTCCAGTAAACAAAAACAGTTTATTACACAATACAACACTAAGGAAAATAATAATAACAATAATAATAAGCATTAAAGAGAACAACAAGCTATATTCATTGTATATTTATATTTGCCCATACGCGGTAAGTCAGCAATTATTATCCAAACAAGGTCCAGCTGAGTCCACGGCCATCTTGCCTCCACAAGGGATTGTGGGCGATATAGTTCAAAACGGCCACAGGCGAAAATGTCGGCTTCTGGCTGTAGAACGTGACGTTACCCCTCCAAAAGAGTCCATCCACAGATCCTCAAGAAAGGCCCCCCTCCTTGGGAGAACCTGGCAGTGCCTGGTGGCTACCGTTCAGGGCGGCGTCCTGGAGGGTTCTGGCCGCCACTGCGTGTCCATAATCGGGAAGGCCTCACTGGAAAGGACGACCTCTGGGAAGGCCCCACTGGAACACACAGACCCTGCCAAGGCCTCTCCAGAGCATACAGCCTCAGTAAAGGTCTCCAGCACGAATGCCCTCGGAGCAGGCACTGGAACGGAAGCCTTCGGCGCTGGCACAGGAACGGACACCCTCGGTACTGGCACAGGAACAGGCGACCTCGGGGCTGGCGCAGGAACAGATGCCCTCGGCGCTGGCACAGTAGCGGACGCCCTCGGCCCTGGCACAGGAACAGACGACCTTGGCGCTGGCACTGGTGGTGTCATCCTCTGCGCCAATGTCCATGGCCCAGGGGTTGGCGCAAGCATCCGTGGCGCAGGAGTCGACGCAAATGTCTGTCGCGCCGGAGTCGGCGCAACTTGCTCTGATGACTTACTAAAAGTCATGTCTCATTTGTGTACATAACTAGGTGGCGCATCATTCTCAGTTACAGAACTAAAAGACTGAGAATGCTTTCGGAGCCATAGCTAATGTGATCAGACACGAAACTGCGAAGTGCTACAAACTCAGATACAGAATGCAGTTGTGCAACCGATTCAGGTAAGGGGCTAAGGTGCTCAACCACCAGGCGAACCGGCCTAAATACCGGGTTATCAGGTGCTAACTGCTCATCTACTGAGCTACTGGGTGCTAACTGCTCAGGTACTGAGTTAGCGTGCTCAAAAACAGAGGTAACCTGTTTAAATACAAGGTTATCAGGTGCTAGCGACTCGGATACTGTACTAGGGGGCACTAACAGCTTCTTGACGGACTGTGGTAGACTATGGACCAAAAGGTCCAGGGTTCAAATCCCACCTCTGCCAGGTTGCCACTGTTGGGTCCTCTGGATAAGGGCGTCTGCTAAATGCTGTATAGCTGTGAACAGATACGTGCACATATGCGTGCACAGATACGTGGCTAGTGTACACAGATATGGATAATCTCCTCTGAGTCCTGGCGAGCGGAGGAACCTGTACGTGATGGACATGCTGAGATCGGTACTGAGGATTGGGGAACTCGGGTCCTGACTCCAGACCCTGACGGTGCTCCCAAACAGGTACCGGATGAGGGCCAAACTCTGTTCCAAGTACCTCCAGGAATTGGAATGTTCGTATGTTAGAATGTTCTATATTTTTGCATAAATATGACCTTAAACATCAGCAGATTTTCACACAAGTCATTAAATTACATAACTATAACCCATTAAACAAATGAGGCAAACATATAATACTTAATACACATTTTCTTGAGATTCAGTTTACAGAAAAATTTATTGACATTTCCCATTAGGATTTGATGGTATAATTCAGAATTCATTGCTCCATCATTGATGGCAAGAGAAGTGCAGCAAAACAGGTCCAAACTATGATACTACCACCATCCTGTTTCACAGATGGGATAAGGTTTTTATGCTGAAATGCAGTGCTTTCCATTCTCCAGATGTAAATCTTCTCAATTAAAGCAAAAAGTTATATTTTGGTTTCATCCATCCACAAAATGAATTTTTTCATTACAGATTACAGATTGTCAGTTCTGTACTACTGGGAGAGCAGTGGCTGTCTCCTTGCAACCCTGCCATTCACACCATTGCAACAGTTTGCAAGTGTTGTTGTAGTTCCTTCTGGTTCTTATTCTTCCACATGTTTGTGGAATTAAAACAGCCTGATCCATGAATTGTGGCCAGCATGCAGACAAACAGATACATTACAAACTGTTACGTAGATAATCATGACATGATTTAAGGCAACAATGACCCATTGGCTCTCGACCAGGAGTGCATTCACCACCGAGTTGTGCAATAGCGGTAGTCACTGTAAAGACTGTAGTGTGAGTGTTTTTGTTACAGCTTCTAAGCATTATAGAGTTTCATTAAATGCAGGTCTAGATTATTTACTGCCCTTGCTCTGTTCAAGGAAGTCAGGACATGCTCTTAGTTATATTTCCATGCAATATTATGTATTTACTCATAAATAACTCATAAATATTAAAGCAACTGATTGCTGAGTTCTGCTCTGCTAACTTATTCAGGTCTTCTGTCTAGACAACTTGAAAAATTGTTGTGTTGGCAAAGGAAGGATATTTACAATGAGAAATTCTTATCAAAATTGGCTGCAGGTATGAGAGTTTGAGTGGCATCCTCTGATGAAATAAAGAGAGAGTGGGTCAGTGAATGACAAATAATATTTCTGGGAGAAAGATCAAGGAAAATCTAAGAGAAGACAGCATTATAGTAAAAAAAAACGCAAATCTGTTTTTTTTTACAGTGCAGAGTGGAAGCAGAGTAGGAATCAGCTCTTTTTTAAATCTTAAAAAATCTATTTTTAAGTATATGAAGATACTGTGATGAGGTGATATACATTTAAGATAAAGGGAATGATATTGAAACTTAATGGTGATAACTCCATTGATGGTGGTAAAGTCTGATGGAAGTTACCAAAACACAATAAAATCACTTAGTGATTTTCATTTAAGTCACCAGTCATTATTCTTTGTTATGTCCTACCTAGTATATTATGTGGTTTATTTTTGTTGATTTGCTTCTCCCCTTTAGAGCTGTTGTTCAAATACAGGCACACAACTAGGTCTTCTTGTTACACAAGGACATGAACATGCCCCACCACCTCCCACTTCATTCACCCTCCATCTCATGGCTATAGCTGTGTCCTGTTGTGGCTCCTGAAAATCAATAAGAGTTCACGATCTAACTGTGTCTGGGCCACAGATGTATACATGTTCAGCCAAGGACAAGCAGACACACTAGACTGATCTCTTGCCATTTCACTTCCAATTGACAAGTATATATTGAAAGTGTGCAAGCTATTTCCTTACTCAGTAAGAAATTGAAAAAAATGTGACATCTAATAAGTAATGTCTATAGACAGACTGATATACAGTAAAGGTTCATAATAGAAAACAGAGAGCCTCAACTAAGATTATGTTTTTCAGCTACAGTAAACATTGAACAGAGATGCACATCAGTTTAAATTTTTACACAGCATTTTACTCATTACATAGGCTAGAGTGAAATAAATATACAATGGTAAAATATTTAAAATATTTATGATACTTTGCATCATACAAAAGATATCCATAAAGCATCCTAGGTGATATGCAGTTAGCATTACCATGGACAAGATCAGTTTATAAAGATCAGCATAAATGCAAGTAGATTGAATTTTAGGCTGGTGCAGCAATAACAGACATTATCTGTAGTGCTACATGATGCAAATCAACAAAAACATAAACAGTGAAATGTGCCTTTCTATGACCACACAGAAGCATAATTATAATTATATCATTATCTTTTCTGATTTAGCATTTTCAAGATGGAGGAGTAGTTCTATAAATACTCTATCCGGTTGTGGTTGTTTTACTAAGAGTAACTGCGCAAATGACAGATAGAGTAATTAAGGTTAATATTCAAATGAAGTTTGAGTGTTCTACAGTCATATTCACTTACACACACAATCAACATTTCTGAAATGACTTTCAAGCTTACTGGATCACGTGATGAATCTATTTACACTGACACCACCCAGTACATTAAACCTTTAATTAGAAACACCCCAAATTACATCTTCATCAAGGCAAACGTACATTTTTTTTCTTTCTTTTTTTGCTCATTGAAAAATCACAGTCCTTTGTAGGTCTTATTAGTAAATAAGCTTGAATATTTATTTTTCTGGCATTATCATGTCCATAGTAACAGCTCAACACTCACTGATACAGCACCACAATAATGGTGTCACTGCAGTGCAGAGAATGATCCAGCACCCAAATAGTAGCTGATCTGGAAACAGAGTGAAGGAGATGAACAAAGTATGAAGACAAACAAATTGACTACAGATTGTAATTACTACAAAGTGCTCCTATATAGAGTATAGGCTGATATACTGAACAGTGAGTGTAGAAACAAGGGAATATATATATATATATATATATAGAGAGAGAGAGAGAGAGAGAGAGAGAGAGAGAGAGAGAGAGAGAGAGATTATATAGATTTTATGTTCTGTAGTATATGGTATATTTATTAAATGGCTGATGGTCAACTAGACATGAATAGTAGCCTTTGGGATATAATCTGACTCTGGGTTCAACTTTTCAACACTACCGTGGCTGATTTCAGCATTTATAAATGACTGTATTAGTGATTGAGTGATATCGACTTGGTAAATGGTAGGTACATGCTGAATGAGGGCATGTGGCTTTGATCCAAAGTTGTAAACACCAACAGAAAAAAAGAAAAAAAAAAAAAAACCTCACAGAGGGGAAGGAGTCACATAACAGGGCACATTCATCAAACACTGGCTGATCAGATGGAACATAAGTGCAGTGTCATCGCAAGGAAAAACCTTGATAATCACTCATGCTGAAGTGGAACCTTTGCAGCCCAGTGAAATCAATAGTAGTTCACTGCACACTGTGCACAAGTGAAGGAACAAAGAGTACATTTAAAATTTCTAAGTCTAGCCACCAATACAGTGTATTACTAACTGGACTGTTGACAATTATGCTTTTAATGTCTAAATTCATAATTTTAAGTAAACCTGTGCATTACTGACATCTCCTAAGGTCAGCCGCTTTAGTTATTGAGCTGAGATTTGAGGTATGGGTAATAGAGGTGCACTGGACTATTAACAGTTTAGTAAAGATGTGTTCATGTGATTCATGCTTAAATAAAAGCAAATTTCAAATAATTTGGAGCTGAAAATGCTACAAAAGCATTTCTATAAACCTGGTGAACACCCTGCAAATATCACAAAGATGACCAAACAACAACAAAAAAACCTCTCAAGAACTTGCTAAATTCTCTGTCATGTGTTCACTATAACAAATGAAATTAAAAATAGGAGGACAATAGGAGGACACTACGAACAAACATGAACAAAACCAGAAATCCAAGATTGGTCTAAAATTGTACAAGTCTACAGCTACAGAAAATATTAATGCTTACTACCTTTTCTAGCCAGGACTGTAAATGATTAATGTGGTCAGTAAAGCCATTATAATGGCAATTGTTTGTCTGTTAGTCCAGATTGTTAGGGACCATGCAGTTCCGCGATCCGATGCTGGAGAGCAGTGATTGCATGGTGGACTTCCTGAGATCGGCACGGCGATCCCTAGCACGCACATGCCAACCATCAGTGGCACTAATTGCACCACTGGCAACACCTGCAGGCTCAGGTATTTAAGAACGCCCCTGAGCACTATTGGTTGTCACGCCCTTGCCTTACTTATAAGTCAATGTGTCATGCGTGCTGTCACATCCGGTTTTCAGTGTTTTTGGCAGGGAAGCAGGTAGACTTGCCTCATTTAGGAGGTAGGCCAAGTACGGTTAGAAGGCCTCGAGGCTTTTGTCAGGGAATAGCTTCTTAGCTTAGGGTAAGGTCCCTCCGCTCACTCCCCTCACATTCTCCACGGTCTCTCCATCTACCTCAGCGGCTTCGGCTCGATCGCTCCTATTCAGGATCCTCCGAAGATCACCAAATCTAGTCCGTTGAACAAGACCCTGTTCCGTTCAGGTCCTCGCCTTTCTGCACACACAAAAACCAGAGGCACGTCTCATTAATCCCCGGAGCTTGCACCGAAAGTGCCCAAACCAGTTCCCACAAGCGGAGTTCTTTCGGTTTCTCCTCACGCTCGTCACAGTGCATTTAGCGCTGTTAGTGGTTTTTCGTTTTCCCCTCTTCAGGGGAAAAAGGTGGCCTAATCCTTATTTTTCCCCTCTATGTTTTGGCATATAATTTGTGTTTGAGTCCACTACATGCAGTTAATATTATTATTATTATTATTATTATTATTATTATTATTAGTTGTAGTTGTTGTTGCTGTTATCATAATTAACTGATTTGGCTATTTTTAGAGATATGTCTATATAAGTGCACATTGTTACTGACTGCAGAACACTGTTACTGACTGTTACTTTGCAGAATTTATCACCTGAATTAAGCAACCACTGACAACTGTAGAGGGTATGTGATCCTGCAGAGTTGCCCTCTTTCCATGCCTCATGCGACTTCCTTCTCACTCTGTTTAAGCCCTGGATTTTCTTTGCTTGATGTTGGTTATTAATTTTATCAAGGTCTTGAGTCCCTGCCATTCCCCATGCACTCAAAATAGTCTTCTCTGTGCCCTCAGTATGCTGTCTCATTGGGTTTCTAGTTTCCTGGTTAACTTAATCATTATCCTATGCCCTAGCTCAACTCCCATATTCTACTGGCATGTATCCCATTCATGTTAACTTATTATTCTGTTTTTTGTTAGTGTATAGCATTGCAGAGTGTCTTTTAGGTGTTTATCTACTGTGTGTTTATTCTTTAATTTTATAACTCCAGCACTGATCTCCGGAGTGTTCATTTGTACTAGTACTTCCCTGCAATGCAATGGTATTGTGTATCCTGTGTTCTCCTTAGCTGTGAATTATGACTCTGCTCCTCTTTGTCACTTAGCCTACCCTATTTCATTTTCTATCTTATGTGTGTTAATTAGTGTGTAGTATTGTTTTTTTTGTTCCTTGTTTATTTGTTTATTTAATGTCACATCAACATCAATGGCCATTAGTAATAGGAGCCAGGGGACACCCATACTAATCAGACACATTCATACCAGGCCAATTTAGAGCAACCAGTTAACCTAACACGTCATTAGAATGTGAGAGGAAACTGGGGTACGCAGAGTAAACCTATGCAGATAAGGGACATGAAACCTCCACACAGGTTGAATTAAATGTTGGGATTGAATCAGGGATGTCTGGAACTTAGTCAACCAAGCAAAACGCTTGTGCCACCGTGCTGCCCTTTTGTTGTGTGTTATTGTATGTGTGCATGAATTAGTTTGTAGCATTTCAGTCACTACCTTCAATTTCTAGCTAGTTAGTTTAGTCTTGTGGTGTCTGTTTAGTTTTTTTCTGCCAGCTTGCCTTTACTCCTGTTTTGTAGTGTCTTCTTGTGTGTCTCTGGTATTAGGTCAGCCAAACGCAATCATGTTATTTTCTTGACAACTCACACTGCATGTTTGTCGTGTACTGACAAAGCATGTGATTTAGATGATCAGACTGTCTGGAAATAGTCGGCACGACTGATGTGAGTGCTCACACTGCATGTGAAACAAAGACAGCCTATAGTAATAGAATATGGTGCCCTGTAAATTAAAAAAAAATCTTTAGAAAGCACATAGCTGACTTGTGCCATTCTGTGCATTGAAATTCCCCCAGGAAAGAAGAGGCTTGTGTTTACCTGAATTGTTTTGTCAATGATTGGGATATATTATACTCTCAGTAAACAGTTGGTTCTCATAGTGAAACCAACTGTGTTGAATGGTGGTGAAATTGGAAGGCATAAAGACCTGTGTCTGACTTTTACAAGGGCCAGTCTCATCGATACATGAGGACAACAAAGGCTCACAACCAAAATATATATGTATTATATATTTTACAGCACACAGCATCACCCTTTGAGTTAGTGTGGCCTACAGCATCGCTAGATATTTCAGCTGTACAATAACATTACTTACAATTGACCAGGCCAGCTTTAGCTATTGAATAAAAATACTTTTTGTAAATTGTGTGAAACTGATATTTTGAAAGTAATTGTGCCCTTCGATATGGCTATCTTATTAAAAAAAAAGTCCCAGTAAAATATGACCAAAGTCCTGTGCAATTCTTACTGCCTCATGTGGTACTTCTTCATTTCAAAACTCTAATGAATGTCGAAAAATTACTGTTCATAATTGTTTTCTAACTATTAACTTTTTATATCACCCATTGTTATATCATCTAACCTTTGTTTGCCATTACATTTGTCACTCCTTGTAATTTACTACATTAGAATGCTGTAAAGGAAAATTACTACCAGAAAGAGTGCTATAACAAGACAATACTTTGCACACAAATAGGAACATGCTGTTGTGCACCCAGCTTTGGCTGGGGAACAAAGAAACATGACAAAGGGTTGAATGGAGAGGAAAAATGAGGAAAGGAAAAAATAGATCGATACTGCCTGGGAAATAAGGTAGAAGAGGTTATTTACTTGACATTGATCCGTTGCCTCAGCAGCAGAGCTCACTCTACTTCTCTTTTGTTAACCTTTAAGCCTGAGTGTACTCACAACGACAGGGGAGTCAACTAACAGGTGTAAATTATAGATCGAAGAAGGTTGCAATACCTCTGTCACTGCCTGTGCCCATGTAGTTACAACCCTGAAGAAATTTAAACATCAATAGGGATAATAAGGACAAATTTATCACACTCAGGTCCCGAGTGCTTCTGATGCCTGCCCAGTGTCCTGAGTAAGTGCTCCTCAGGCCCAGACCTGATTGATTCAGACATTCTTTTTCCCTCTGAGGATGATCGACTGTGACACAGCACATTAATTTTCACTCATTGTACATAGATTTTTTTCCCCACAAACAGACTTTAACTCCTGCTTGGGATATATGGATTTACATGAATAAAAATGCTGCTTTTGTACACTAACTATAAATAAAATTAAACGTGTCTTTGTGGTTATTTAACTTACTTTTATATTGTAAATATGATAAGAATCTAATAACTAATTGAAGTATGTTTTTTACAGAAAATATAAATATTTAAAACATTGTTTTAACATAATGTTTTGTCATTTAATTTTAGTTGCTTTTAATTAAGCATAAATACAATCCAAGCAGTAGACCTAATGTATGCATCATGTAAATTTTACAATATGTCCTGAAAATTCAGTAAGCCATGCTATAAAATTATAAATAGTGTATTGGGACATTAATTAACAAAGGATTGTTTTGTAAACAATGACATGATGTTTCTGAGAGTCCTAGAATAAAATATTGCTATATACTGTAACATGCTAATCAGAAATATAGACAATATCACAGAATTTGAAGCAAAGAATGGTGTTAGGAACGGTGCCTTTCCCCCTCCAGGGGTGCAGTGTTCCTCTGACCTAGCTGCTTCTCTTGGCTATGAGTCTTTTCTGGATCATTCACAGCCTTCATCTTGCAACATCCATCATGTGTCTTTTTTGTGTGTGGGAAGGGGATGGCACAAACCTGATGCACCAGGTGAGGGACTATTTGTCCTTCCATATGTTGCATCATGTAAGCCGCTGTACATCTTCCTGCCAAACTCTGTTTCATGCCAGAAAAAGACATGTTTCTACAAAGCAAACTTTGGCAAATGGTCAAGTAGTAGGACAGCCATTTTTGGGCTGTCCAACCACATATTGTGCACCACAGGCCAGTCAGAAAGAGTAGAGTTGTATGGAAACAATGAAAGCAGTACCTACATTCTTTAAAATGTAATAAAATAATAAATCTTCATATATATGATCACATGCATTTACAATACTGCGCAAAAGTCTTTGGTCACCAGTAGATTAGATATACAATTGTTTTAAAATAAAATAGAATACAGTAAATGAAATTTGTTTTCAGTATTAAAAAAAAGAAAAAAAAAACACAGCCACAGCTTATATAGGCTACAGCGTCAAGTATTTAGTGTGAACTCCCTTTGCACTTGAGCATTAGCAGCATCTGGCAGCTTCACTGGGTTGCCAAGTTGACCCTTCTACAGTCCAAAGATGCGTGATCACAAGGGCAGCAGCCCAGAAACCAGTTTTTCAGAAGGGGAACATTGTGAAAATATGATATGCTAAAGCTCACGGAGGTTGAAATGAAGATCAGTGGAAAAGAGTACGACGGAGTGACAAATCCAAGTTTGTCAATTGTTGACAATATTTTATTAATGGTTATTATACCATTGCTAAAACAATAAATCTAATCATGGCCTAAGGCCTTTGCACAGTACTGTACATTGGGATTATATGTATTCAATGTAATTTTATAGTTAAGTTTATAAAAAGCATTCATGTACACTGCAATAAGAACATTGTAAACCAACTGAGATCAATCCAAATGAAATTTCAATTCAGTGATATGCAGTACTCATTTAATAATGTGAACCTTTGTATGTTGTTTGAACTTACTCTATGAAAACAAAATGTTTAAGTAACCAGTAATTAAGATCAAGAAAACAAGACTTGTTTGAATAATTGTTCTATCCTTGATGTTCACTGTCCAATTTTGGGTGTGCCCCTTAACATAATTTAAAGTATTTAAAAACCATTTATCTCCAACTGTTGTTTATATACCTTTTAATAAACCACTTTGCTTGTCGTTATCACAAAAATTTGCATGTTCTTGAAATCCCATTACTTTTTGGGTCAGATCTGACCAGAACACCTGGATCACACCTGTTTTCTTCTTTGAATAAATATTTTATAAAATGGCAAACAAACACTAAGATGTATGAATAAACCTTTAACATTATCCTTGATAGCAAATGCTTTCAAAGTGTATACTGACTGACTTTCAATATTTTTACAATACCTTTATCTCTCTGACAGTTTGTAGATGTACTTAATTGGCCAGTTATGATAGTCATTAATTGGTCAGTTATTATCAAGTCATATGATAATATGGCTACAGCTAATATTTGACAAAACATTTACTATAAAATTCTCATTCACTATCTCATATTACATACTCTCTTAATCCAATTCATGGAAGTGGGAGGGTATAATTTGGAGCACAGGGGGCAAAGTGTATTTAGATTAAATACATGTACTTTTATTTTACTGAGATCTAAGCATGGTGTAGGCAGGTTGTTACGTGAGGTCTAAGATCCCCACAGGCAATTTTAAATGGGAACCCAATTGCAACCCCAAAAGACAGACAGAGATTGACATGAAAAGTAAAGAGAAATTAATCACAACAAGGAATAACCAAGGATTAGAGAGGTAAACTGAAAATAGGTATACGAATTTCAAAAGACAACGGCAAGAGAACCAAATGTGAGTCCAGGAAGCAGGAACTTCCTGAAAACAGGCAGTGCGGTGGCAACGTGTGGCTGGCTTCCCAGGCCGAAGACCGTTCCAAGGGGATGGTGGATCTGAATTGGAAAAGGCAGGAGCAGATTTCTCTGGAGAGAACAGAAAACATGGCGTGACTAACATAAACAAACGAAAGTGGCATGGGAGCCGAAAAGAAAACAAAACTAGAGGCTAGGCTAAAGCTAGCAGCAACAGACCAGGCAAGGTTAAAAAAAACAAGGTTACCGTAGCTTGCAAACCAGCATGGTACCAGGAAATGTGCAATGATGATCTGGCGATCTGTGGCTGCATGGTCCCGTAGCCAGGCCCGAAGAGGCTACTGGCTTAATATGCAAAACATGAAACGTAGGGTGTATGCGCATGTGGCGAGGTAACTTAAGGCAGACGGATGACGGATTGATAACCTTTTCAATATGGAATGGAACTATATACCTGGGTGCTAGCTAACCTGCAGAAGAATATTGTAAGTCAAAAGCCAGACCGACTGTCCCGGAGCATAAGTGGGGCTGGGTCTCTGGTGGCGCTTGGCGGTGCGCTGGGCTACGCCACGGGCCTTGAGCAGGGCAGACCAGGTGGTTCTCCATGTTCCGCGGCATATGTGGAGGTTATAGTGGACGGAGCGAACAGCCTCAGCCCAGCCCAGCTGCTGACTCCATTTCGAGGGATCTTGGGCAGACAGGCAGTGCAGAGTGGCCTCGATGTCCTGGCTGACCCGTTCAGCCTGCCCGTTGGACTGGGGGTGGAATCCCGACACGAGGATGACTGTAGCCCCCATGGACTTGCAGAATGTTTTCCATACATGGAACGTGAATTAGGGCCACCAGTCCGACACAATGTCCAGAGGGATGCAACCAGACAGACAGCCTTTGAGAAACAGGAGGATGACAGTCTTGCCGTCAGGCTCTAGGAGCCCCGTGATGAAGTTCATGGTGATGTGAGACCAAGGACGGCCCGGGACTGGCAAAGGTTGGAGCAGACTGGACGGGGGCTGATGTGATGCCTTGTTTCAGGTGGAACAGGCAGCCATGAATTCCTTAACGTCTACCTCCATGGCTGGCCACCAGAAGTATCTTCGGATCAGGGACAAGTTGCGATGACTTCCGGGGTGGCCCCTTGGAATTGTGCCCCCACTGGAACATGGTGGGCCTAGCCAAGAAAGGCACATAGAGACAGTTGCCGGGTTCCATCCTCTGAGCCTCCTTGACGGTCCGTTCAACTTTCCAAGAGAGATGGGCAACCAGGCGGTCAGGTGGGAGGATGGTGTCTTCCACTCCTCAAGGGCAAGCTTCACAGTGAGTAGCTCCCGGTTGCTCACGTCATAATTGGCCTCCGCCTTTGAGAGGTGCTGAGAGAAGAAGGCACATGGGTGCAGCTTGTTGTCCGGTCCAACGCATTGAGAGAGGACAGCCCCCACTCCAAGGTCCAACGCGTCTAACTCCACAATAAATTGTTTCCCGAGGCCGTGGTGAACAGCTCTTTGAGGTGCCGCAAGGCCCTGTCAGCCTCAGGTGTCCACCTCAGGTGTCCGGGGAATGGGCCACTCTGCCAATGCCTTAACCTTGGTCACTTCTGGATTATGCATCCCAGGAATGGGATGGTGTCCACATGAAACGAGCACTTCTCCGCCTTGACAAACAGCTTGTTCTCCAGCAAACGGGTGAGAACCAGGTGGACATAGTGAATGTGCTCCTCCTCGTACCGGGAAAAAATCAAAATGTCGTCTAGGTAGACAAAAACAAAGTGGTTAAAGTAATCTCTTAGTACATCATTTACCAGTGCCTGAAAAATGGATGGAGCTTTAAAAGAGCCCAAAGGACATGACCTTGTACTCGAAGTGGCTCAGCGGGGTGTTGAACCCCATCTTCCACTCGTCGCTGTTCTTGATGTGAACGAGGTGGTATGCACTGTGTAGGTCCAACTTCAAGAATATGGAGGCTCCCTGGAGGAGATCAAAAGCAGAGGAAATAAGAGGAAGGGTGTAACGGCGTGAGCCGAATGGGAAGCAGGAGACGAACGCAGGTTCAAAAGTAAAGGGGTGATTTATTAACAAACAAACAAACTAAGGCAGACACAGCGAAAGGTACAGGTGAGGACTGAAAACGGGTGGATAACGAAAACGGGGCCGAAGCCGAAAAAGGGTATGAAACAAAACACAAAACGAGGAAGTGAACCTAACGTGCCAAACCTGGGGATGTGAGGGACGCGGACGAGCATGGACGAGAACGGACGGCGTGCGTTTGGGAAGCGAGACGGGGAACGGCGCATAGGGACGCAACCGACATCAATAATCCGCGGTGATAGTGAGGTGAGTGCGGTTTAAATAGTGTGGGTGTGATGATGAAATGAGGAACAGGTGCGTGTGATTATGACGTGGGCAGGTGATGCTGGCGTGGTGGCCAGCGAGCGTGACAGAGCCCCCCCCCAAGGAGTCCGAGACGGAGCCAGGACTCCAGAAAGAGCCCCCCGGCCGCAGTCCTGCCTCGGGGGGTCTCCTCGCCGGGCGGACCCCAGGAGGGGACCGCCAACAGTCGGGCGGCTGGAGGTGACACTTGAGAGCGGCGGCGACGCGGCGACGCTTGAGAGCGGAGGCGGCGAGTTGACGCTGGAGAGCCGAGGCGACGGCTGGAGGCAGACGAGCGGGGACCGATGAGGCAGTGCTGCAGAGCTGAGTCGACGAGGCGACGACGCTTGAGAGCAGAGGCGACGAGGCGACGACGCTTGTCAGCAGAGGCGAGGCGACGACGCTTGTCAGCAGAGGCGAGGCGACGACGCTTGTCAGCAGAGGCGAGGGCTGGAGGTTGCTGGAGGGCGGAGTCGACGAGGTGTGCCTGCCGAGCAGAGTCGTGGACGACGTGAGGCTGCCGAGCAGAGTCGTGGATGACGTGAGGCTGCCGAGCAGAGCCGTGGACGACGTGAGGCTGCCGAGCAGAGCCGTGGACGACGTGGCTGCCGAGCAAAGTCGTGGACGACGTGATGCTTGGCAGCAGAGGCGACGACGAGATGCTTGGCAGCAGAGGCGACAACGTGATGCTTGGCAGCAGAGGCGACGACTCGGGCCTCCATGGAGGAGACTTGCTCAGACGGGGTCTCCGTGGAGGAGACTTGCTCAGACGGGGTCTCCGTGGAGGCGGTGGCCTTGGGGAGGCCTCTGACGAGGCTGGAGCCTTTAGAAAGGCTTCTGACGAGGCTGGAGCCTTTAGAGAGGGTTCTGACGAGGGCTGGAGCCTCTAGAGAGGCTTCTGACGAGGCTGGAGCCTCTAGAGAGGCTTCTGACGAGGCTGGAGCCTCTAGAGAGGCTTCTGACGAGGCTGGAGCCTCTAGAGAGGCTTTCTGTCGAGGCTGGAGCCTCTAGAGAGGCTTCTGACGAGGCTGGAGCCTTTAGAGAGACTTCTGACGAGGCTGGAGCCTTTAGAGAGGCTTCTGACGAGGCTGGAGCCTCTAGACAGGCTTCTGACGAGGCGGAGCCTTTAGAAAGGCTCTGACAAGGCTGGAGCCTTTAGAAAGGCTTCTGACGAGGCTGGAGCCTTTAGAAAGGCTTCTGATGAGACTTGGGCCTTTGGGAGGGCTTCTGACGAGGCTGGAGCCTTTGGAAAGGCTTCTGACGAGGCTGGAGCCTGTGGAAAGGCTTCTGACGAGGCTGGAGCCTGTGGAAAGGCTTCTGGTGAGGATGGAGCCTTTAGAAAGGCTTCTGGTGAGGATGGAGCCTTTAGAAAGGCTTCTGGTGCCCTGGGGGCAGCCACCGGACAGCAGACACCCTGGAGGCAGCCACCGGAAACTGCAGACACCCTGGAGGCAGCCACCGGAACTGCAGACGTCCTTGGGGCAGCCACCGGAACTGCAGGTGTCCATGTTTTAAGGCGGATTATTCTGTAACGGCGTGAGCCGAATGGGAAGCAGGAGACGAACGCAGGTTCAAAAGTAAAGGGGTGATTTATTAACAAACAAACAAACTAAGGCAGACACAGCGAAAGGAACAGGTGAGGACTGAAAACGGGTGGATAACGAAAACGGGCCGAAGCCGAAAAACGGGTATGAAACAAAACACAAAAACGAGGAAGTGAACCTAACGTGCCAAACCTGGGGATGTGAGGGACGCGGACGAGCATGGACGAGAACGGACGGCGTGCGTTTGGGAAGCGAGACGGGGAATGGCGCGTAGGGATGCAACCGACATCAATAATCCGCGGTGATAGTGAGGTGAGTGCGGTTTAAATAGTGTGGGTGTGATGATGAAATGAGGAACAGGTGCGTGTGATTATGACGTGGGCAGGTGATGCTGGCGTGGTGGCCAGCGAGCGTGACAAAGGGGGTACCTGTTATGCTTGGTGATGGCATTGAGGCCACAGAGATTGATGCAGACATGGATGGATCCGTCTTTCTTGGCAACAAAAAAAAATAATCCGACTCTGAGGGGAGAGGAGGAGAGCCTGACGAGTCCTGGTGACGAACACTCTGAAATGTACTCCTCCATGCAGTCCCTTTTCACATGGAACAGGTGGTACAGGTGGCTGGTGGGCAATGGCGCACCAGGGAGGAGCTCAATGGAGCAGTTGTATGGGTGGTGTGGAGGCAGGCTCTTGGCCTGGTCCTTGTCAAAAACCGGCCAGAGATCATGGTATTGTCGGGGCACCTGGGTGAGGTCCACAGGTTCCTTGGGCCGTGAAGAGCATGACAAGTTCCTGGACGGGGGAAGGGCACACCTCAGGCAGCTCTGGTGACAGGCTTTGCTCCACCCCAAGACCTTCCTAGATACCCAATCAATGGTGGGATTATGGGAAAGCCAACCACGGGAATCTGAGAACCAGGGGAGTCTTGGGGGTCTGGATGATAGAGAAGGACAGCACCTCGTGGTGGTTAACTGAGAGGACAAGGGGAATAGGGAGCATCTGGTGGGTAATGTAGGCCAAAAGCTTGCCGTCCAGCATGTAGGCTCACCTCGGGGCCTTCAGCATTTCCAACTGGTTGGCCAACTCCAGGGCAAGACCCTGGTCCATCAAGTTGTCCTCCACCCCAGAATCTACAAGGGCCTCCAAGGTACATGTGGTCACAGGAAGGTACACTGCAGCTGGTAACAGGAGTGAGGATTGGCGTGACTGTGGGGGGCTTGCCATGGCACTCGTCAGGGCCCTCATAAGGTCTAATGATGATCCGGCCCTTTTGGGTCAACTGGGCAGGAGGAAAGCAAACGGCCTGAGCCCCTGCAATAAAAAAACAACCCTTGTTCCTTCCAACGGGCCTGTTCACGAGGGTTTAACTTGGTGCGACCCAGCTGCATAGCTTCAGGCTCCTCTAAAGGTGTGTGGACCAACACTGGGGGGGTTTGAATCTCAGAGGCAGTGGGTCTGGTACAGGACAACGGTTTCGCCTGGACCGGGCACCGGCCACTTTCCAGCTGATTTTCCTGGAGGCGCCAGCAGAGGTTCCAGGCAAACGACCAAATCCACCAGGGCCTCAAGGTTATAAGGATCCTCACGGACCGCCAACTCGTCCTTAAGCTGCTCAGACAACCCCTTTCAGAACGCGTCCCTCAGAGCGGGATTGTTCCATTGGGCATCCACAACCAATGGCCAGAACTCAATGGTGTAGTCGGCAACTGAACGTGAGCCCTGCTGAAGGCTGATGAGGCGGCCTTCCCTGTATCTAGGGTGGTTGAACACCTCCCTAAACCGATGCAGGAAGACCTCCTCAAAGCAACCCTTGGCGAGTGTGACCTCAGCCCACAACAATACTTTGTCTCGCAAGAGCCTGACTAGGTATGCAACCTTTGATGCAAAGGACGTAGGCCGTGACCAGAAAACCAACCCACACTGCAATAGGAACAGCCGGCAATTATCAAGGTCTCCCCAGTCGGATTTAGGAGGCGTGATGGGCGTGTCCATGCTTCTGGAGGCCGATTCTAGATTCTAGAAGAATGTTAAGGAGCTTGTCATGTTGGGTTAACCAAACTTCTTGGTGATGGATAAGCATATTAGCAGACAGCAGGTCGTCTGTCTTAGGGGCCGCAGGTTCCATAGTTGCCAGATCATACTGTTATGTGCAGTCTGAGATCCCCACAGGCAATTGTAAATAGGAACCCAATTGCAGCCCCAAAAGACAGACAGAGATCAACGTGAAAGGTAAATAGAATTTATTACAACAAGGAAAAACCCAGGACTAGAGAGGTAAACTGAATTTAGGTATACAAATTTCAAAAGACAACGGCAAGAGAACCAAAAGTGAGTCCAGGATGCAGGAACTCAGGAGAAAACAGAGGTAGTGCAGCGGCAACATGTGGCTGACTTCCCAGGCCGAGGAACGTTCCAAGGGAATGGTGGATCCGAGATGAAAGAGGTAGGACCAGATTTCTCTTGAGAGAACAGAAACCGTGGCGTGACTAACATAAACAAACGAAAGCTTCATGGGAGCTAAAGACAAAACAAAGCTAGAGGATAGGCTAAAGGTAGCAGCAACAATGCAGGCAAGGTTCAAAAAACACGGTTAGCTTAGCTTGTAAACCAGCATGATACCTGCGAACATGGAATGACGATCTGGCAATCTGTGACTGCGTGGTCCTGAGCTTTATAGCAGATGAGTGAAGATTCGGAACCAGTGTGAAGGGCGGAGTGGAGATTGGGAGTGGCAAGAGGCAGTTAATAGATCTGTAAGGGAATCACAGCACAGAGCGAGAACGTGGCAAGGCGAACTGTGACACAGGTGCTTACTTTGTGTAAGGTGTATTTGTGTCTTTGTGACATCTTTGAAAATGTATATAGAAACATGACATTTTACTAGCTGTATTAGTGAAAGCTTTCTTGCAATACATACACATACTGTAGGCATGTGTGGAGTTAAACACTTTATAGGAGGGGTTCAGACAAAAGAACATTCTGTCATGAAGATGTACACTCACTGTATTAGGAACACCATCTACACATTCATGAAATTTTCTAATCAACAGATCGTTGACAGCAATGCAATGGATACAATCAAGAAGTAAAGCATCTAAAAATGCACAACACATCAAGATTTTAGGCAGATGAGCTACAACAGCAGAAAACCACAGTGGGTTCCACTTCTGTCAAATAGGAACAGAAAGTTGAGGTTGTAGTGGGCACAGGCTCACCAAAACTGGATAGCTGAAGACTAGAAAAACATATCTTGGTCTGATGAAGCTTGATTTCTGCTGAAGCAAACTGATGGTAGGGTCAGAGTTCTACATCAACAGCATGAATATATGGATCCAACTTGCCTTTTATCAGCATTCCAGACTAGTGGGGGTTGTATAATGGAGTGGAGAATGTTTTCTTGGCACATTTTGGGCCCCGTTAATACCAATAAAACATCGCTTGAATGCCAGTCTGTTTGAGTATTGCTGCTGACCATGCGCATCACTTCATGGTCACAATTTATCCATCATCTAATGGCTAATTCCAGCATGATAATGCATCATGTCACAAAGCAAACGTTATTTCAAACTGGTTTCATGGACATAACAATGCAGTTGAACACCTCTGAGAGAATGGGAGTTTTGCAGCATGAAAGTGCACCTAAAAAATCTGAAGGAATTGCATGATGTAATCATATGTGCATGGACCAGAATCTCAAGGGAACATTTCCAACATCTTGTGGAATCCTTGTAATGAAGAAGAGTGGGCAGCAGTAAGTGCTTGATGAGTGTATGTATGCTTAGTGAACACGAAGACAAAGATCAAGGTTAAATGAACATGAGAATAGACAAAACCAAGTTCAGGGTACAACTATGAAAATAATGGTGCAACACACAGTGCACAATTAAGAAAACTTTTATGTAACTACTAATAAAGTCAATATGACTATGATAAGTTTTAAAGGTTTAAAGGCATGTTATTACAAATGTAAAACAGGAAATCAAGGAGGATCCACACAAGTGTTTGACTTTGTGCAAATACACAGCATAGATGAATGAAGGATTTCAAAAGAAAATACTGTCATTGTTGTATCCATATATCTCATTTTGCTTTAAATTTTTTAAAATTTAATATATGCTATAGAAAATAAAACGGTTTTTAATGTGTGTATTCAGTCATTAATTTTTATAATGGGAGCAGGTAGGGTAAGAGTGGGATAACCTCAAAAAGCCAAAGGATTTGCTTTGTCTTTCCTTTGCTCTCTTTTGTTCCACTTTCTAGTAGTGCCAGTCCCTCTCACACACTCTCAGGGAGTCAGCCAATCTCCCTTTGTAAATAGAACCATGTTTTATGATTCACTCTTTTTTTCTGAGATGACCGTATCAAGAATGCAGGGGAACTGAATCTGTCTGGTATGATGAGATTATTCTTCTGATTGGGCCTGACAGGTTTGGTAATAGTTTGGCAAACAATCTTCTCTGGCAACAAAGATCATAGATTACAGCTGTTTTAAAATCACAGTGGCCTAGGAGAAGCCCATGATTGATTACACATGAAGAAACTGAGGCGTGTAATTCAGCCACAAAAATCTCAGCTGCCTTTAACTCCACCAGTATTAAAATAATCTTTTTTTGGGTTTAATCCATTTCAGAAAATGCAGAATATAAATGAAATACGGAAGAATTGTATTCAACAAGTGTGCCAGCAGCCTACAGATGGCAAAGAGGAGAAGAAAAATGCATATTTAAATTTTTTATCACATGTAGCACCAGGCTAGGTAAAATTATATGTCCACTGAACTCTTTATCTTATATGTTATATAATCTGTATTACTGATTTTTTTTTTCCCTCAAGTTTGCATTAATATTGTTTTTCTGATACTATTGTATATACGATTATTTCTTACTCTGTAGCTGTCAAACACATATCCTATTATATATTAATATATAACGTACACGTTATTCTGGGTTTGAGGTCTGAGATCTTAAAATTAAGATGACAAAAAGCCTATGCATGCCTAATTAAAAATCAGATGGAAGTTCTGCAACCAACAAACCAACAATCTAACAATTTCCATTTCAGGATGTTTTCTTACCCAAATCCCTAGTAAGGAAACAATTAAGAGGCTCATGTTTTATTAATGACACATTAGGTAACACCTTATTGGCTAATATATATTTGCATATTTATTAAAAACAAGACAGTTATGATTAATGGGATTCTGCCATACTACATGGTAATGAGGGGAAACTGGTTGGTATGAGTATCTCGAATTTTATGCTTTTAGCTGTGGTGCTAACTATTCTTGTTTTCATTTGTACCCTTATATGTACCTATTAATAACTTAATTACATTATTACAGTGCGTCTGGCTTTATGAAAATGCTATTTTATGGACTATTGTGTAGTTTTGTCAGTTACTATAAGTAAATAAAATTCTGTATTAATTTATAGTCCACTTTAACCTATATGACAGGAAGCACTGACAAGACTATATTCAATAGACAAACTGGTTCTCTTTCCTGCTTCATTATGCAAATGATACTGTACATATTCCACCCATGACACAAATAAGTCCCATCTCTGAATTTAGACTAGGGTCATATTAAAAATATACTGTAGATCCCAAGTGAGCAGCAAGACAAAAGGCTTGAGTGGACAGAGAAGTCTTGCCTAAATTTAATTCAAATGTGTCCCATAAAAGAGGTTTTTGTAAAGAAAGGACAAACACACACACACCCACCCACACACACAGAATAAAAATTGTCTTGATGACAAGGACATTGTCAGATAAGTGGAGGAGGGCAGTAAGAGAGCTATTTAGAGCACTGGTAAATGGCCTTTTTACCATTTTGTCTATCCCTTCCCCACACAGCCCTGTAGCACCCTCCTCCTCTGTTTTGGGATGGCATTAGAGACTGGAGACTGACATACATTTTTTATAGCTTCATAAAGTCGTCCAATGACCAGGTCACCCTTCTCATAACTAGGGAGCAGAATGCTTGAAAAAAGTCATTCATCACTGTGAAAGGACCTGCTTGTCCAAGCGCCTTCAAACACGCGCACGGTCTGGCGAGAGATGCTCAGCGCAAATGCTAACGCACTTCTGCCGCTAATGCCAGATGACCTTCTCACATCTATTAGTGGGCTGCCTAATGCAGGAGGCATGCACATGCCCTGCTTGTCACCAGTTGAAATTCCATGCACAAATACCAGGCATGAGGCTATATATCAGCATAACCATCACTCTTTTGCCTCAAATGAAAGGTAACACAATACATTTGAAGCAGAAGGGTCTAATACTGGTTAATACAGTGGTTTCTTGTTGTTTCCAGGATTGCTTGATGGCAAATGAAGGCTAGCAATATAGGGAGTTAAAAGTAAACATGCTCCTTATTGATGATGTTTTGGTACCACTATAGACTACTTACTGTTGCAATGTGATTTAGTTCAGAAAATGATTTAAGAGACATGACATGCTTTTTAAGTATGTCTCTTTTGATTTGGCAAGCCAAAAGGACCTCCAGTACAGAACTGAAACACCCTGCGCGGAGAAAACCATCACACCACAGCAGCCCATTAGTGGGCAATTAGTGACAGCTGGTGGGCTGTCAAGTTGGTAATGGCCTCAAAAGGAATGCCAGAGGAATACTGAAAACCAGAGTGGGGATTTGATGACAGTCTGTAATGCGAGTCTTTAAGGAAAACATCATGTTAAAAATGTTTAGGCTGTATAAGCTGTTTTTTTCTCTCTCTCTACACAGGGATTTATGTCAGACAAATATTTTAATTTAGTCCACGAGGCGAGCATCTCCAATAATCATTCTGTCACAACAATCTGATACAAGTGTCCAGCGCTACTCGACAACAAAAAAGCACTGTTATCAACTCAAAGTGATCATTTAAAAGGATATCTTTTGTTATGAAATTTATTCCATTTGAAAAGCGTGGGAGAGAGAGTGTAGAGGAAATTAGGTATTCAATAATCTCATCATTACATGTCTGTAAAACAAAAGAGCTGAGATGCTAACAGGAATGTGTAGCAGTGTGGTGTAATCCCCCTTTATATCTCTTTTAAGAAGGTAATACTTTGAGTGACTATGAAAATGGATGCAAAAGAGAATGGTGAAATTCTTCTATCCCATGTGTATCAGCTCACTCTCCCTTTCTTGCCTGATTTTTTTTTTTTCATTTCAAATGGTGGAGCTGAACTCTAAGAAACCTGAAAGACGGGTCAAGGCGGTGAGGGAAGATATAAGTCCTTTAATAATTTATTTAAGAGGTAGGGGGTGGGGGTGGGCATTCAAGGGGAACAAATAGTGTTTCTCCCAGAACCAGGACCTGTGTGACCCAGGCCTGACGTACCTGAAGCCCCAGCCCCATCGCATTAGCGAAATTCTTATTTGATGGCATTTTAATATTCTGTCTTGATGACTTTTTAGCAACATTTACTTTCCGAGGTCTCCGACGCTTCCCCTGGAGGAAATGAGACATGTCAAAACTCATTACACAAAAATCTAAATTTAAATACCTCAGCTGTGTTCGCGGTAATACACATGATCTGCGCTGCTCAGAGGCAGGGCCGCACAAACACTCATCTGCTTGACGCTTCGTAATGAGTCTCTTTGATGGGTAAGCGATTTGTGGGTCACCAAGCATACGTTACAGATCCAATTTAACCCTTGATTGCTTGTTCTCCGAAGGACCCAGGGAAACATGTTATTGAAATTTAACACCAGATCATTTCTTATTCTTACCCCCTTACCCCCAACCCCTTTTCTCCCACCTCCAATGTCATGCTTGCACAAAGGTGTAATATGCCTCCCTGTGCAACCTGGAAAGGAATGGAGGAGGTTGAATGCATTAAAGGATAGAGAAGAAAGAAAATGGAAAGCGAGAGAAAACAGGTGATGGAGAGAAACAAAGACAATTTTATGCACGAGTGCAAGTGCAGCCTCCTCCCAGGTTCTTGCTAAACACCAATCCAATTAGCCCCCGAAGACACCGTGGCAGTTTCCAGCTCAATTGAGTTTTGACTTTTCCCCATCATGTGATTTATTACTTTTACAATGCTGTTATTTCAGTGGCAGTGTGATCTGCATGTAAGCACTGAGGAGTATGTATGACAGATATGCTGCATAGCAATTTCACAGACCCAAGGACTGGAGCTGGCATAGATAGAGAGGACTGTATGACAGGGGATGCGGGTTAGTTCTCATAAGAGCTTTGGGGTGGCAGTATGGAAATGGATTGCAGACTAATTATCCTGCAGGACAGATTGGGTTAGGGGTTGGGTGACTCAGCATGAAACAGCACATGATATCAAGGGTGACATCTAAAACTATGTGAAGTTATATTGTGAATTCTATTCAGTATTATTCTATTCTATTCTATTCCTGCCTACCTAGATGTACACTGTATGTTTATCTCATTAATTCATTCATCTCTTCATTCATTTATTCATTAATTGTCCATAACCAGAGTTCAGGGTTGTGGTGGGTTTGGAGAAAGACTGGATGTACATTACAAAAAATGTCTTTGTTTACTATGTAACATAACACAATGTTAAGATTGTGAATTACATGTAAACAAAAACAAAACTCAATTTATTATTATTAGAGGTACTGGTAGCAGAAACTACCACTGTTACTACTACAACTACTGCTTTGACTAAGAATAATAATAACTGCAAAGGACTCTACTTTTTAGTGTTTCTTACATGTCTGATTACAATTTCCAATACTTTTATTTTTTCCTGGAATCCTCTATGCACATCTGTTCTTTTGAAAGACACTCAGAAAAACATCAAACAGTTAGAACATACTGTAGTTCTGTAGTGCAGAAACACAGAAACTCAAATCAGATATACCTCCCTTGTTTCACTATCCTTTCAGGCCTCTTTGATGATGAATCAAACAAAATGGAAAATCTTTTTTTCCTCCACTCATGTTTCTTCTCCCAACAAACCTTTCTCTCAAGTACTCTTTGACTATTGTCTTTTCGCTTCCCAACAAATGCTATTTGTTCTCGTGGTACTTACCAGAGTAGTTGTGACTTTATATTTAATGATTTAGCCCAAACTGTTCATCACTGATAGAAAAAGAACATCTTTTTCCACCAACTGCATTTACAGCGATGCTGGTATCCCAGGAGTAAAGTGGTCTTTAAAAGGCACGATTGAAGTTTTCAACTATCGATTTGTGTTCTTCTTAAACATTTTCTCTACTCGCTATTTTCTGAAGTAGCAGTATTATTTCTGTGTTTTCTGAGCTATTTAAGCTTTATTTCTGAATGGCCCATAAGGGGCTCTGATGCATGCCAGAAAGATGGAGAGTGGGCACAGCCTAATAGCAGGGGGGTGCTAAGTGAGAGCTCAAGCGAGCTGGCTCACTCCATTCAGAGGGTGCTTGTTATTAGACCTTTCTGCTCAGGGAGAGAACACCAGTGCCGCTCGTGTGTAACCAAGATTTATGCTAATGGCCCTGTGCATATGCTTATTCCACATATCTATATTAAAGTTAATAGACTGTCACATTGCTTCTTAACCCTGGCCTCCATACATGATTACCTTTGCTGATTTCTTTGCAAAATGCCATATAAACATGGGGCAGGGATTTTTGTCAACGTGTCAGAGGGTTTGATTCCGGTGTCAGCCCAAGGTTCCCATAACTGGGGTGTAACTTCAGGGCCATAAATGCCTCCCTGAAAAGATATGCCGGCCCTCCTTTGAATGCTGTAATGTTCCTTTGGCTGCCAAGTAGGCCTCTGAATTTATCACTATTCAACTGCCAACTGGCTATCTACTGTATGTGCCACAAAATGGTAAAGCTTAGTAAGAAAGAGCACATGTTTGTAATTATATTGATTTCTGTTTGAGACACACAGTTTGATGTTAACAATTCTTACATTTACTTAAGCATTTAAAAGTGTAATTTAAATTAAAAGGTTTGGATGGTTCTTGAGGTTAGGCAATTTGAGTTCTACTAAGACATAAAAGGTGCAGCCTTGGCACTGGGCCCTGTGCACTTGGGAATCAGTGAATGAGCTGACAATGGGCAAACACAGAGTACATGTTGACAGATTTCGGAGCAAACATTAATAAAGGTCCAATAAAGGGCCAGTTGGCTTGTGAGGCAGATGTGGAAAAAGAGACTGAGAAAGAAAGAACAAGAGAGAGACAGACATGATAGATATCAGGATCATATAGTGAGTTTTCCATGCTCGTGAATAGCCCCCAGGAAGAAGTGGTAGCAGACTCCTCCAGCATCCCCCCACCCCACAGCAATGCACTTTGCCAGGCTCTTGACTTACAAATTGCTGCTTTAGAGATGGTTTCATTGTAGCAGCTTTCTTGGGACAGAGGGAAAGAGGGGGACTGGTGAAACGTGCAGACAGGACACTTACTTTCTCCATGCAATACAGTAAAGAAAGGCTTTGCCTAACAGTTGGCACATTGTTTCCACTTGTCCCTCAGAGAGACTGGCCAGAACATTGTCAATGACCTCTCTCTCCCTCTCTCCATTTGCTACCCCCATCTTTTCAATCTACTTGGCTGGGTTTCAAGCAAGTCATGAAAAAAAGTTAAAATGCTTAGGACATAAGCCCCTCAATAGCCCTGCTTAATTCCTTCTTTAATATGTCAGACAAAAAATATCAGGGCTCTTTAGCATGCCAGTGAGGGTGCTAAGAGAGAAGTGATCCCAGTGGAATGAGGACAGGGGAAGGGCAATTCCATTCTGAAGAACACTGTTTGTACTTAGAGCTGCTGAGTAAAACAGATATGAATTCACACACACACACACACATACACACACACGCACACACACGTTTGTCTTTCTAACATCATGAGGACTTTCTATTGACAATGTTTAGTCAGCCCATTAATGCTACACCTACCCCTAACCCTAGCCTTATCCTCAGTACCCTAAAGCAAATAATTTGGCTCTTTTAGTTTTTTCAAAAAAAAGTTTGCAGTTTTCTAAAAATGCAGCTTTTATTTTGTGGACCAGCTAAATGCCCCATGACATACAATTTGTCAGGTCTTGATACTGTGGGGACATTTGGCAGTCACAATGATATGTAAACTTGACCCACATGCATAAACACACACTGTTGCTAAGTATGAGTATTTATTTAATGTCACAAAAGCATCTTTGTCTATTTGTGACCAGAGCAAGGTTAAAATGATACTAGTCAAACACATTCACACTGCTTAGTTCAACTATTTAACCTACCACTTGTATTTGATATGTAAAAGAGGAAACCAGAGTACCTGGAGAAAACCCATGCGGATATGGGGAGGACATGCAAACTCCAACCAGGCAGAATCCAAGGTCGGGACCAAATCTGGGCCATTTGGAGCTATGGTGCAGCTCACATAAACATATATAATACTACTACAGGTTAGTAATAGCTTGTGCTATTTCATGAGGTGTTTTATTTCTCATAGGCTATTGTTAATCACTGCAATCGGTGCCTTGTGACTGACTGGCACCATGTGTAGCACCCAAAAATCATAGACATTCTAATACATTGCATGTCTCAGTATTACTTCATAAATCTATTTTCAGACCATTCTTTGTAAACCCTAAAGATGGCTGTGCATGAAAATCCCAGTAACACAGCAGTTTCTGATACACTCAGACCAGCCCATCTAACACCAACAACCATGCCACATTAAAGGTCACTTAAATCACCGTTCTTCACCATTCTGATGTTCTTTTTAAAATTCAGCAGGTTATATTGACCATGTCTTCCCTCCTGAGATGTGAAATTTTGCTTGGTATGCACTTTTAATTTAATTTATTATTAGTGGGACCTAACAAGTATAAAAACTAAACTTTGTCTTTGTACAGAAAGCTGTTTTTGCAAAAAACAATGTCCTCATATGAGGACAATAGGTCTATCTTACTGTGTGAAAAAATAAAGAAACAATTGACTAACAAAGTACAAAACTGTTTATTTCAAACCGTAGGCATATGGATAAATAAACACAAGTGCAAACAATGTAAACTGTTTGTTTCAAGCCCTAAACACAGCTATACAACAGTCCAAATATTATTATTCTAAGTTATGATCACGTAGCTGACAAATAAATGTCAAAGTAAAAAATACAACATTTGCCTCGAAGATGCAGCACTGAAAAAAAGAAAGCAGTCTGTCTGTCTGGTGAAATGCTGCATTGCTGAAATGCTGCAAAACAATTGCAGCCAGTCTGCAAGCAGAGGAACACATTGCATGTCATACACGAGACTTCCACTGCCACTTGTCCACTGCAACGCATTGGGTTTTTCAGGTCGACCATCTCTGGTAGATGTACAGCAGAAGTAGTGCGGACTAAGACATTAGGGACTGGAGTGGCCCGCGATGTTTTGTGGTTGTGGACGATGCACCTGGAACATGAGCGTCACACTTGTTGAGGAACACCTGAGCCACTTCCATGTGAAACTCAAGGAACTTCTTGATATTCCATTTTTGGGTACCATTTTCCTGCTTATCTTGTCGATACAGCAGCCAGCTGATCAGTGAAGTGTATCAGCATCTGAATTGTCCACTTCTTGGTTCGCACACTCATTTGGTAGTAGCTCATCATCCTGTCTGTGAAGTTAACCCTGCAGATCTTGGAATTGTACTCATACACAACGCTTGGTCGTCTGACAGTCACATATTGTTTTTCTTTCTTGGACCACCGCTGGCAGGTGTCCTCTGGCTGTTCAGCATGAACGACAGAAAGCATCACAATTAAGCTTTTTGTCATACCACTTAACTACACATAGTTTTCCATCTCCCCTAATAACTGATGCTGAGGCACCTCATCCTTGCTTTTTCATTGTTTGGTCACTTGGGAGTTTCTCTAATGCTTTGGCAACCAGTTCTTCATTTCTTTACTAGTCAGGTACACCTGCTTGTCCAGAATGTGATCCACAGCTGTTAGGCTTGTGAAGAACCGATCACAATACACTTTGGTACCAGGATGCAGGTTGTCAAACAGACCTGCTATAACCAAAGGTTCCTAAACGCAATCCTTCTGTGTTTGGAACCTGTGAACCCAGTGCCTGTGCCGCTTGATGGACATCAAAGTCCAGCACAATACCATCTGCTGATGCCAGCATGAAGGTCTTCATTCCAACGGGGTTGGGCTTCAGTGGCACATACTGTCGAAATGGACTGCCTCCAGTAAATGGAATCATCTGCTCATCTATCAAGACATATATTCTGGTCGATCTTGAAGGCGGCAACCATTGAGTATTGGTCTCACCTTAAAAAAATTGTCTTGTCTTCTGAAACATCATCATCAATGACTACTTTCAGATAGCTCCTCAGTTTGAAGAATCTATCATGTGTCATTGTGTCATTGTGTCACTAATGGCAGGGATTTGTAGTGGATTGGACCAAAACATCTTTGGACTGTGGTAGCCTGGTGGGTAAGGTACTGGACTATGGATCAGAAGGTCCAGGGTTCAAATCTCAAATCTGCCAAGCTGCCACTGTTAAGTCCTTGAGCAAGACTCTTAACCCGCAATTGCTTGGATTGTAAGACTGCATCAATTGTAGGTCGCTCTGGATAAGGGCGTCTGCTAAATGCTGTAAATGAATGAATTAAATGAAATGAAATGATCTTTGTTTGTGGGTAAGGCACACAGGATGTCATGATTGCTGCTCCAAAAAAGTGATACATTTCATCAACCGAAGTGTTCAGATATCTCCCACTGTTAGCAAGTGAAGTGGCATTTGTGCAGACAGCAAGGAGTTTCATGAGCTCTGTGTCCATGTACTGCTCCAAATATTCAAGTGGCTTCCAGTCTGCTCACTCATCAAGTTTATCATCTCTACCCAGAAACTGGACAAAGTCTGGAGTAAATAGGCAGACTTCCAGAGCTGTTCACGTCCATTTCTAGGTCCTGCTCTAGGCTTGCCACATCCTAACTCGCATTCATCATTCTTAACACATTGTGGTTCACTGTCATTATCACTGTTGCTATCTTCACTAAAGTGGTGATCAGACTGCTTCATCAGGTGGTACATAATCTTCATCTGAATCAGATTCTGCTGAATAATCAGGTTAAAGTTCCACAGGCCTGAAGTCAGAAATTAGTAAATTACATGGAATGTATTCCTCCACAGCATCTTCCCCATCTCTGATAAATCTATCAGCATCTCTGATAAATATTTAATGTCAGAATTATCTATTGCGTTGAGAAATTGTTTTGCTTTTGACATTTGAATCTCTGCCTGTAATGTTAAAATGTAGCACAACCAATTATGTACTGTAGTCCCAATGTCCTCAAATGAGTACTTAATCTTTACGAATGTTGTAGCTTTCTGTTATTGCTAAAATCTGTCAAGAATGCCATATGAAGCTGAAGATGTTATTGTACATAAATAAACTAGTTTCAAACATACAATTTAATGAGAATTTTTACCTGGACCATGTTTCTGTCTGGACTGGCTGTGAAAACTTTTGACTGTGATTCCCCCCAACGTTTTTCCAATCAGTTGAGTGTGATGTTGACATGTGATAACTAGATGGTACGGGCAGTGTCTCCGTATGAGGCCAAAGGGTCATAGTTTAAAAAAATAAGTATCATGGTGCAGAGAAGAAGAAATGTAATGTCTGCATATGAGGAAGCAGGGTCTCAGGAGGCTACATATGAGTTTCTGAAATGTGATTGGCTGATTAAATCTTTGTGTTAACAAGCAGTTGAACAGGTGATCCCAGGATCTTGGAGTGACCAGGAAGGTACATTGTCAGGAAACCACAGAGTGGCTGCAGTAACACTCAGAGCAAGCACACCTACAGTGCCTTGCAAAAGTATTCGGCCCCCTTGAACCTTTTGCCACATTTCAGGCTTCAAACATAAAGATATGAAATTGTAATTTTTTTGTGAATAATCAACAACAAGTGGGACACAATCGTGAAGTGGAAGAAAATTTATTGGATATTTTAAACGTTTTTAGAAATTAAAAACTGAAAAGTGGGACGTGCAAAATTATTCGGCCATTTTACTTTCAGTGCAGCAAACTTACTCCAGAAGTTCAGTGAGGATCTCTGAATGATCCAATGTTGACCTAAATGACTGATGATGATAAATAGAATCCACCTGTGTGTAATCAAGTCTCCGTATAAATGCACATGCTCTGTGATAGTCTCAGAGCTCTGTTTAAAGCGCAGAGAGCATAATGAAGACCAAGGAACACACCAGGAAAGTAGGAGATACTGTTGTGGAGAAGTTTAAAGCCGGATTTGGATACAAAAATATTTCCCAAGCTTTAAAAATCTCAAGGGGCACTGTGCAAGCGATCATATTGAAATGGAAGGAGTATCAGACCACTGCAAATCTACCAAGTCCCAGCCGTCCCTCTAAACTTTCAGCTCAAACAAGGAGAAGACTGATCAGAGATGCAGCCAAGAGGCCCATGAACACTCTGGATGAACTGCAGAGATCTACAGCTGAGGTGGGAGACTCTGTCCATAGGACAACAATCAGTCGTACACTTCACAAATCTGGCCTTTATGGAAGAGTGGCAAGAAGAACGCCATTTCTCAAAGATATCCATAAAAAGTCTCGTTTAAAGTTTGCCACAAGCCACCTGGGAGACACACCAAACATTTGGAAGAAGGTGCTCTGGTCAGACGAACTTTCTGGCCACAATGCAAAACGTTATGTTTGGCGTAAAAGCTGCCTTTGCTTTGGCATGGGCTTCTCTTTTCGCCTTACAGTTGATGTTATTTTGCCATATGATAAAAGTTTGCCGCTTGATGTCAATGAGCTGTTGGATCTCTGCATCATTCTCATCGTACCAATCCTGATGTCTCCGCTTTTAATGACCAAGGGAGTTTATGCAGGACTTTATGATGGTAGAGGAAAGTATGTCCCAGTGTCTTTCAATATCATCTGGATACTGTATGGGCAATGCTGCTCTAAGATCATCCCGCAGATGTTGTTGGTAGGTGGTGTCACCCAACAGCTCAATGTTAAGATTTAGTCGGCTCTGTTTTTTTTGCATCCTTCTTTTCCGCATTTGGCGGATAGACATGAAGGAGCAAATGAGGCGATGGTCGGTCCAGCAATCATCTGCACTGGTCATTGCTCTGGTGTTAAGGACATCGCGGTGCTCTTTGGAGCGGACAATGACATAGTCAATGAGATGCCATAGTTTGGAGTGAGGGTGCATCCAAGATGTTTTAAACTTGGTTTTCTGGCGGAAGAGTGTGTTAGTGATGACCAGGTTGTGCTCTGAGCACTTAGTTAGCAGTAGTATGCCATTGGAGTTTGAGTTTCCAACCCCTTCCCTCCCCAGTGTGCCCTTCCATAGTTGATGGTTTCGTCCCACCCTGGCATTAAAATCTCCAAGCAGGATTAACTTGTCCTCCTTAGAGACTTCTGATAAAATCTTATCCAGGTCGACATAGAAGGCCTCCTTTACTTCATCCTGTGCATCAAATGTTGGAGCATAGACACTACTAACAGTGGCCATCTGACTGCTGGCAAGCATCAGGCATATGGTCATCAGGCTCTCATTGATGCCCGCAGGGAGTTAAAGGAGGTAGTTGACCAGGCAGTTCTTAAATTGCAAAGCCCACACCATGGACTCGAGGCTCATTTGCTGGCTTTCCCTTCCAGAAAAAAAAGTGTAGCCGACTTTTTCCTCCTTTAACTGACCTTCATCAGGCAGTCGAGTCTCAGAGAGCACTGCAATATCAATGTGGAACTTCCTTAGCTCCCTGGAGATAATGGCAGTTCGCCTTTCAGGTCGATCACTGGCTTGATTGTCCATGAGGGTCCGCACATTCCAGGTTCCAATTTGTAGCTGTTTCTGACCGCATAGTGGTGATCTCTCTGGATGCGGTATTCCAGACGGGAGATTTTGAGGCAGACTATGTTTGGGGTACCTTTTCTAACCCCCTCCCCTGAAAGGGGTGAGCAGAGTGGATCCTAAATAGGACTGCTCAGTCATGGGTGCAGCTGCCGAGAAGCTCTTTCTACCTCAGTCCAAGAGCTTGGCGACTGAATCCAACACCCACCGCCTGTGTGCCAGGTTGTGGCTAGGAACTTACAGACTTCACGGTCCCGCCCCCGTCATCGCTTCCTGATCGCCACAGGACTTTGTCCAGTGGGTAAAAGTGAATAGGATTGTCCTTTTGGAGGACGCCTGCGCGTGATGTCTTTTAACGTGGGGAGACTGATGCGCCTTCAGCCACTACACGGTCCTTGGCAGAGGGAGGCCTGGATCCAATGGCATGAAGATCATGACGACTGGAGACCACACTCTGTTGCAGCCTTCATCCACCTTCAGTGCTGTTGTGACTTATGGTGTCATCCTCCACCACTTCCGCCGTTGAGGTCTTCAGATCGTACTTTGTCTGGAACCTCTCCCTTCGACCTTGCCGCCATGGGAGACCCTGCCAGGAGCATTAAGCTCCAGAGTTCAGGGTTCATTGGAACACACAAGGTTCTCCACCACGGCAAGGTGACAATCCACGGAGAACGGTAAATAGGTATTTGGTCAATAACAAAAGTTCAACTCAGTACTTTGTAACATAACCTTTGTTGGCAGTGACAGAGGTCAAACGTTTCCTGTAAGTGTTCAGCAGGTTTGCACACACTGTAGCTGGTATTTTGGCCCATTCCTCCATGCAGATCTCCTCTAGAGCAGTGATGTTCTGGGGTTGTCACTGGGCAACATGGACTGTCAACTCCCTCCACAAATTTTTTATGGGGTTGAGACCTGGAGAATGGCTAGGCCACTCCAGGAGCTTGAAATGCTGTTTATGGAGCCACTCCTTCGTTGCCCGAGTGGTGTGTTTGGGATCATTGTCATGCTGGAAGACGCAGCCACATTCCATCTTCAATGCTCTCACTGATGGAAGTAGGTTTTGGCTTAAAATCTCATGATACATGGCCCTGTTCATTCTTCACTTAACACGGATCAGTTATCTTGTCCCCTCTGCAGAAAAACAGCCCCAAATTATGATGTTTCCACCCACATGCTTCACAGTAGGTATTGTGTTCTTGGGATGCAACTCAGAATTCTTCTTCCTCCAAACACAACAAGTTGAGTTTTTACCAAAAAGTTCTATTTTAATTTCATCTGACCACATGATATTCTCCCAGTCCTCTTCTGGATCATCCATATGCTCTCTGGCAAACTTCAGACAGGCCTGGACATGTACTGGCTTAAGCAGGGGGACACGCCTGGCACTGCAGGATCTTAGTCCCTCTCGGCGTAGTGTGTTACTAATGAGAGCCTTTGTTACTTTGGTCCCAGCTCTCTGTAGGTCATTCATCAGGTCCTTCCGTGTAGTTCTGGGATTTTTTCCTCACCGTTCTCATTATCATTTTGACCCCACGGGATGAGATCTTGCGTGGAGCCCCAGATTGAGGGAGATTATCAATGGTCTTGTATGTCTTCCATTTTCTTACAATTGCTCCCACAGTTGATTTATTCACACCAACCTGCTTGCCTATTGTAGATTCACTCTTCTCAGCCTGGTGCAGGTCTACAATTTTCTTCCTGGTAACAGCTCTTTGGTCTTGGCTATGGTTGAGTTTGGAGTCTGACTGTTTGAGGCTGTGGACAAGTGTCTTTTATACGGATAACAAGGTCAAACAGGTGCCATTAATACAGGTAATGAGTGGAGGACAGAAGAGCTTCTTAAAGAAAAAGTTACAGGTCTGTGAGAGCCAGAAATCTTGCTTGTTAGTGGGTGAAAAAAATACTTATTTTCCACCATGATTTACAATTAAATTCTTTAAAAATCCTACAATGTGATTTCATGGATTTTTTTTTTCTAATTTTGTCTCTCATAGTTGAAATGTACCTATGATGAAAATTACAGACCTCTCTCATCTTTCTAAGTAGGAGAACTTGCACAATCAGTGGCTGACTAAATACTTTTTTGCCCCATATTACATAGTGCTGAATATTACAAGTGTGAGGATAGTGTCTCCATATGTCAAGGCTTCAGATCATTAGCAGTAGCATCTTTGATTGGATCTATTGTTCAATGAATATGTTTCTCAACAAATATTTACACAATTAATTAGAATGCATAATCAGTGCAACACTGTTTTATATCATTTATCCCACTGTTTTATTACTAATAAAATAATTACACACACACATGGCAGTTTCATTTTCAAGGCATATTTAGACATTTTTCTCTGGTTAAAAGTAATAGAGATGTTTTAAATGTAAATACAGTGGAGTCAATTGTACTTGTTTTTTTACTTTGAAATGTAGCTAGAAGTGAAAGTAAAACATCAAATAATAAAAAAATACTCGTGTATGCTTTAAAATGTTTAGCATTCAAGCTTTTCCTTTCTATTAAAATCATGCAGAAAAATAGAAAGTGGTGCACCATGTAGGCTACCAAGTCGACACTATGGTAGTGCAGAAGAAAAAAGGGGGAGGCTACGGGATCCCATTCCAATATTTTTTTGGATGCAGGGTGCAATCTGGGCATTACTGAACAAGAACAGCAATCCAGTCACTGGGCTTTACTACAAAACTGACACAGAAGGCATACAAACAATACTCAATTGTACATATTGGTTGATCACTTGTTTTCTAAGGACAAAGATGTGCTATACATTTTCCACTGTTTTTTAAATCTCTTACATAGGACCAATGCTGGTTCCTGGGACTAATTCAATTTGAAAAGGGTGTGCAAATGAGGGCTTGGCATTTCATTTCAAACAGGAGTGATAGAAGCTGATCAAATAATGGTACTCACTACAAAATGAGTTGGCTGAAACTTCCTCAAAGAAACAGGGCATGTCCTTCAGCCAAGCTGGGTTTTAAAGGTTAGCTCCAGTTCAGTGACTTCATTTCGAGAATAAAGAATCGCCATTCATTTACTCTTTTTTCCTTCTTTGTGTGTAACATGAAAATGTTCTGAATCTATTACTGTGACTTGACTCCCCCTTGATGCCAGTGCACAAAAAGGGGTCTTGTTTTGGGTGTCAGTAGGCTCATTGAGATTTGAGTGGGCCACCAGCTTCGTAAGGCCAAAGGGTTTCCCACAAACAACTTCATTTCCGCAACCCGGTCATGAGTTGGTGTTATATGAACCTGCTTTTCAAACATGAACAGACACTGAAAGCTCTCTGTCCCAACACCCAGCTGAACTTCACCTCAGTCAAATCCTGAAGTTCAGTCAGACAAGGAAAAAAGCACCAGCTGTCTTTTTTCCCATGTAAAGGCAATGATCACCTCTTGAACTTGAGATAAGGAAAGATAGAGGTTATTGGTGTCTCTTATGGGATGTCACACCTCACCTGCTATCTTTTGTGCTTAAATTTGTATGTACTGCTAAACCATTAAACTGTATTTTTCATAGCAACTGTAAAGTGACCTAACAAAAGCACAAACAAATCTGTTGCTACCAGCTGCTGAGGGTCACATAGTCTCTCTCAGATAATATATCCACAGGATAAAGTGCTGATGTTGCTGCCATGCTCCTTAGCTATATGGCTAAGCTATATGGTTTAGCTGTATACAGCTCCTAAGCTGTACATAGTAACATCCCATTATATCCACTAAGTGTAAATAAAAATATACCTACCGGTGATATTTATACTGACTGTACGCAGTAACTTCATTCTATTTACACTGTGTAAGAAGCAGCACCATGCATTACATTAACTATAACTATACACCAACTATAGTCACATGATTTATTAGGCAGGGTTAGTGCAAACTGAAAAAAATGTATTAAGATACTGTAAAACTATTTGAGATATAATTAGACAGTATTAAAATTGTAATTGTCTACTAATACTTCCTGATTTCCAAAATTTCTGATTTATAAATTATTTTGGTGCTCCGGTGGAAAAGTGATAGCCAAGCAGTTAAGGTATTAGACTATGTACCAGAAGGTCCAGGGTTCAAATCCAACCTCTTCCAAGCTGCCACTGATCCTTGAGCAAGACCCTTAACCTTCAATTGACTGGATTATAAGATTGTATCAGATGTAAGTCGCTCTGGATAAGGGCATCTGCCAAATGACCTAAATTGCCTAATAAGCTATTCCTCCACTGTAGGGACCCAGGTTCAAGCCTCAGCGGTGCGATCCGGCCAGGTGAGGCATCACGTGCAGTCATGAATGGCTGTGCATGAAGGGATTATCACCTGGTGATGCAACAGTGACCACTACCCAGCTCTGTAATGGATAAATTAGCTAAATTGAACACTGCATGTGTACAAAGAACAGACATTGGAAAGTAGATGACAGGAAAACGAAGAACCATACTGAGAGATCATGGGACTGAGCTTCACCTTAGGGAAGAAGAAAATACAAGATAAAATATTACGCAATTTTCAATGGGTTGATTATTATTCCTGATCAATTTAATGGTTTCTTCATAAAAAGTATCAACTATTAAAATGCTCTACCTGAAAAAATCTAAGCTTTTTTCAAAATACAAAATACTACAAAATGTACAAAATAGTTTATTCACAAATATATACAGTGTGGCAAAAAAGTATTTAGTCAGCCACTGATTGTGCAAGTTCTCCGACTTAGAAAGATGAGAGAGGTCTGTAATTTTCATCATAGGTACACTTCTACTATGAGAGACAAAATGAGAAAAAAAAATCCAGGAAATCACATTGTAAGATTTTTAAAGAATTTAATTGTAAATCATGGTGGAAAATAAGTATTTGGTCACCCACAAACAAGCAAGATTTCTGGTTCTCACAGACCTGTAACTTCTTCTTTAAGAAGCTCTTCTGTCCTCCACTCATTACCTGTATTAATGGCACCTGCTTGACCTCGTTATCTGCATAAAAGACACCTGTCTCAAACAGTCAGAAGGACACCAGGAAGAAAATTGTAGACCTGCAGCAGGCTGGGAAGAGTGAATCTACAATAGGCAAGCAGGTTGGTGTGAATAAATCAACTGTGGGAGAAATTGTAAGCCATAAAGGCCATTGATAATCTACCTCAATCTGGTGCTCCACGCAAGATCTCATCCAGTGGGGTCAAAATGATCATGAGAACGGTGAGCAAAAATCCCAGAACTACACGGAGGGACTTTATGAATGACCTGCAGAGAGCTGGGACCAACGTAACAAGGCTACCATCAGTAACACAATATGCCAAAAGAAACTCAGATCCTGCAGTGCCAGGCGTGCCTCCCTGCTTAAGCCAGTATATCTCCAGGTCTGTCTGAAGTTTGCCAGAGAGCATATGGATGATCCAGAAGAGGATTGGGAGAATATCATGTGGTCAGATGAAACCAAAATAGAACTTTTTGGTAAAAACTCAACTGGAGGAAAAAGTATGCTGAGTCACATCCCAAGAACACCATACCTACTGTGAAGCATGGGGGTGGAAACATCATGCTGTTTTTCTGCAAACGGGACAGGACGATTGCTCCATGTTAAGGGAAGAATGAACAGGGCCATGTATCGTAAGATTTTAAGACAAAACCTACTTCCATCAGTGAGAGCATTGAAGCTGGAATGTGGCTGGGTCTTTCAGCATGACAATGATCCCAAACACAGCGCTCAGGCAACGAATGGAGTGGCTCCGTAAAAAGCATTTCAAGCTCCTGGAGTGGCCTAGCCAGTCTCCAGACCTCAATCCCATAGAAAATGTGTGGAGGGAGTTGAAAGTCCGTGTTGCCCCAAAACATCACTGCTCTAGAGGAGATCTGCATGGAGGAATGGGCCAAAAAACCAGCTACCGTTTGTTCAAACCTGGTGAAGACTTACAGGAAACGTTTGACCTCTGTCATTGCCAACAAAGGTTATGTTACAAAGTATTGAGTTGAACCAAATTTATTGACCAAATACTTATTTTCCACCATGATTTACAATTAAATTCTTTAAAAATCCTACAATGTGATTTCCTGGATTTTTTTCTCTCATTTTGTCTCTCATAATTGAAGTGTACCTATGATGAAAATTACAGACCTCTCTCATTTTTCTAAGTAGATCTTGCACAATCAGTGGCTGACTAAATACTTTTTTGCCCCACTGTAGCTATATGTTTATATATAGCTACTCAACCTGCATAGTTTTGAGTGCAGTATTAGCAAAGAATAGTGAGAATTTTAATTTGCCCTTTATTAATAGTAGACATATTCTGTGATACTAGAACACGCCAAATGAAAAGCTCAGTCTATGGCTGTCCTGTTGATCATAATAACTGTGTTTTTCTGTATTACTGTAGGAAAGGGGTGATAAAGTCAATGGCCAATGAAGACATCTCATACGATAACAACCATTGCTGCCACATACTTTATAGCACAAAAATCTATCCTTACTTATAGTAGTGTTTAGTTGTGAATTGCATTTTGGCACAGAAGGCAACAACACAAATCAATTATGCATGGCTGCTTGTATTTGCAGACTCGAGTAGAGTGTGACTGAGCCCTTAGTAACTTTAAGCCCTTAGAGCAAGATGGAGTCAAAGTGAGGGAAAAAAAAAGAGTGTGGGTGGTAGAGAGAGAGAGAGAGAGAGATCTGGAGGGTATAACTAGACCTCCAAGGCCAAATATTACTACATCACACTGAAACACAGTTATCTTCTGATACATCTGCCACTGAGAGGATTTTACACTCCAGCTAACAGCAGGATTCAGAGGTATACCAGGTGCATGACCCCAGGGTTAGTGAAATCTACAACCTTGCAGTATAAGCGTTCTCAGTTAGAGTAGAGAGAAAATAACCTCTCTCACATTCCCCACAACCACACAGGCTTACAAAACACACACATACACATACACACACACACACACACACACACACACACACACACACACACACACACACACATTCTAATCTCTGTAATCTACATAGGATGATCTTATTTCAAGGCCCATCTGCAGAACAGTGCAACTTGTGTGGTCTAGTACTCTTGAGTATCTCTTTCTAACTACAAATTTGTAGAGGATGTAGCCGATCAAGTGTCTCCTCAAGTGAAAGTCGACATCCAAACAAATCAAAGGCACTGATTTTATGGACATGCTCACTTACTCAAAGCTTGTGACCTCTACCAGTTTATCCCTGTGTTTGGGAATTTGGTAAAGGTTTAAATTTCTATCAGCATGAGTGTCGATTAGGGATGTGTACTGACTCTCCTCACTTTGGATTAGGACAGTAAGCGAACTGGGCCAAAAGCCAAGCAAAGCGAGTGGTCTGGGCCAAAAGGCCAATGTAATCTCCTTAAATGGAAGGAACATACCTGCACTTAGTCAGCACATCTTACTGTGCTTGCTTCTTTCCTGCACGTTTTTCTCAGAATGAGGTGTGAAAATATCATTCCACATCTTGGAGCGAACCCTTCCTTGGTTATCCTCAAAGCAACCCATCCTGTCCACTCTCAATTGTTCTTCGCGAGATCATATAAAAAGATCTGGAAGCGTCAGTGTTTTTTTCTGAGTTGTTGTTGTGTTTTTCCTGTGTCAAACAATGGGTTTCCGGGCCAGGTTCCCCTAATGGGCTACCGTACCACACTTACTAGGCCTCCATCCCCAGCCCAGCTATCTGCCGCTATCTATGTCGATCAGGCCCACTTCCCTAGTTGAGGGCCATTGTCTGAGGGAAAACAGCACATGTACAGTGCCGCAAGTTCAAACACACTTCACTCGTTCTCCAGAGGCCTACCAGCCATTCCTGCCTCCAACAGATGAAGCTTGTGGATCAATTAAAAATGTATCATAAAACTTGGCAGTGAACTTAATGTTCCATGTTTCAGTTCTTTGTCAGATTTTCATATATTTGTACAAGTGATAAATACATAAGCGTTTATGTGTGAATTCTGGCACTGATTGTTATGGGTCCCCAAAGTGGAATGATGCACTGCTGAGAGTTCATTGTGTGTGTGTGTGTGTGTGTGTGTGTGTGTGCGCGTGCATGTGTGCGTGCATGTGTGCGTGTGTGCATGCAAGCTTTTGTCACTGTCCACCCGCAGGAAGGAGGGCCGCAGTGTTTTGCCACCCCACCCCCTCTGGACAGGGGAAGTGTTCCTGAGCGGCTGCCTCTTTGTGGCATGTTAATCTAGCCTTCCTGTGCACAACGCACTGCGTGAGACACACAGACTCCAGCACTCTGCCGGGAAGTTCTGGAATCTGCAGATAACACACTGCTCCCACCTCTGACACACTGTCGCTGGACGGCATCACACTTTTTCAGTCATTCTCTCTCTCTCTCTCTCTCTCTCTCTCTCTCACATTTTCTCTCTACATTACATTACAACCACTCCTGTCCAAATGCAATTCACAGAGGGGTCACTCTGTCCTCAGATTCCAGCATGCCAGCTTCTCCAGACAGCTTTATGTGAAGCATTGTATTGTCTGGTATTTTGTCCTGTAAGCTCAACATTGAAGAACAGGAACTGTATATGACGCTTTGCCACTTGACTTAAATCAAACTTCAGACATTTTTCCTGATATATGTTTTTATACACTTTTACTTTGATGTCTTTGATTTACTTACAAAATTTTAAGAGTGTGAATATTAGTCGCTATGCACTAGCATGTTATACTGAATTACACATTGCATAATATACCTTAATAAGATGAAAATACAGTGTTCACTTTAGTATGTTATCATATCGATTTACTTATACCAGGGACAATTTTAGGATCAAGGATTAGGGTTGCTGTGCAGCCAATGAGACCACCCCACATCTTTATTTTACACAAAAACTGTACATTTGAATGTAATTTTGGACTGTCATTTCTATACTTGAGAAATATATATATATATATATATATATATATATATATATATATATATATATATAATAGCAGAACCTATGGTAAATATAAGTCAATTAATGTTTACAGCACTTGCATTAGCCTACAGTTGGTCAAAATCATTAGCACAAAGCTTATTTTATAGTAAAGTGTTGAGAAATCTCATCAAATGTAGTGAGTAATGGATTGAAAGTGAAAGCACTTAACTCATCTGTGCCAGCATAGCTGCTAATACTAATTGCAGCTTGTGTTCTGGAGGATTCAACACAGGTGTTCAATTTTGGGTCACGTGGCTCGACTCCTACAAGTTTAAGAAACTGCACCGAGTACCGAGCAAATGACCTAGAATCGAGACAATTTTTATTGGTCAAAATGCATCGAGAACCAAAGTCGATGAGTTCCGAGATGGTTGAGAACCGAGGTACCACTCTACTTTCTACATTTTTCATCTTACCAAAGATAAATATCCATTAAAACATTAAAAACAAAGACTCTTTAATATGTTTAAGGGTGCTGGGACTCAGTTTATAGGAGCTTGAGCATGTGGAAGAGTAATATGGCCAAATCAAAGGAGATTTCTGATGATCTGAAAAAACAGTTGCCAGTGCTAATCCACAGTCTGACAGATTGTGTGAAAATGGAAAAAAATTAAAACTACTGTTACTCTTCCCAGAAGTGGCCGGACAACAAAGATCACCCCAAGAGCAAAGTGTGCAATAATCTGAGAGGTCACAAAAAACCTCTAAGCAACTAAAGACTTCTCTAACATTGGCTGATGTTAAAGTTCATGAGTTCACCATCAGATAAACACCAGATACCTATGGTGCACATGGCAGGATTGCAAGGAAGTCACTGCTCTCCAAAAAGAACATTGCTGCCTATCTAATTTTCGGTAAAGATCATGAGCACAAATCAGAAGGCTATTGGGAATATATATGTTTTGTGGAGATTTCAGACTGAAACAAATTTTTTTTGGTTTAAATGACAAGCATTAAGTCTGGAGAAAGGAAACATTCCATAATAAGAACCTTTTCCATTTTTTTAAACATGGTGGTGGTAGTATCATGGTTTTTCAAGTTTTGTTGCTGGTTTGTCATCATTGACGGACCAATGAATTCTGAGTTATACAAACAAATTCTGTAGGAAAATATCATGACATCCGTTCATGAACTGAATCTCAAGAAGACAACCCTGAGTGCACTAGTTGTTCTACTAAAGAATAGTTAAAGAAGAATGAAGTTAATGTTTTGAAACTTTCAAGTCAAAGTAGATATGTTGTGGAAGGACCTCTAGCAAGCAGGTTATGTGTGGAAACCCACCAAAATGACAGTTCTGCAAGACTGTATGGAGGAATTTCTAACATTCCTCCATACCGATGTGCAGGACTGATCAACAGTTAAACTGAAATAATTCTTTATTGCAGAAACAAGGGTGTCACACCAGATATTGAAAGCAAAGGTTCACATATTTCTGCCAGTCACTGACATGTTATATTTGACACATACTTGTAGGGGGCGGCAGGCTGGCTCAGTGGATAGCACCGCCACCTCTCAGCGGCCTAGGTCCTCACTGTGTGGAGTCTGCATGTCCTCTCCATGTCTGCATTGGTTTTATATATATATATATACATACACATATACATGACTAGTCTTGATGTAACCTTGTGTATACATGTAACCTTGTGCGTGTTTCTGAAATGGCCACTAATGCTGATAGCGATGTTAAATAAAACAAAGAAACAAATCTACTTTTAGAACATCAGGAATCCGATTATCTAGGTCTGATTTATGCAGAAATATAGAAAAATCAAAAGTTTTCACAAACTTTTCAGCAGCACAATAATATACCTCCCAGTCCAATTAGGAATTACATTAACACTCAATTACCTTCCCAGTTCGATGGTGGAATTTTTGTGTAATGCAGTTTAAAACATTACCATGTGTAATACTCATGCATCTGCCATTTTTGGGCAATCTTTTCAGACTCTAACAGGATCATTGGCAGCAAATAAAAACTTTGTCTTCTGAGACTGGGGCAGATGTATCAATTGTGCTGTCCTGTGCAGTCCACAACAGCAGTCCCTTCACAAATGTAGTTCTGAACAAACTTAGTTTCGAGTCTGTCACTATCTGTTACTCAGATTAGGTGCAGTACAATTCTAATGAGTCTTCTCATGACATAGAAAGGGGAGCTATATAAGAAAGGATTGTTGAATTCCATATTTTCAGAGTTATACATCCCACAAACAAATGACCAGGCAGTATAATTTCAAAATTGCTCTCCCACAGAGGCTGGGCAACCACAACAGCACCCTCAGTTTGCAATGGTCTAAGCATTTTGTTTTTTCACTTTCAATATATTTTTCAATAAATTACATGAGATATTCAACTCTATATTAATAAATAAGCTTTGTGTTAATCATTTTGCGCAACTGTAGGCTAATATATGTTTTAAGCTTATTTAAGGCAGATTAGGCTATGATACATACAGTATATATTAAACTCCTCAGTTACAATTGCTTTAAGATGTGTTTAACGGAAAGTAATCTTATTGTAAATCAGGGAGCATATGTATACAAGATTTTTTACCTGTACCATGGCATAATTTAGAAATGTCAGAAGCCCAAACCATGGAGATAGTTTAGTGTATGTCACTTATCTAGCAGTGTAGTTTTTACATCACAGTATTTTTTTACTATTGTTGGCCATGTTACACTCACTGAATCCTGCAGAAACAAACTCCATACATATGTCAACTCTGCCTCCAGCTTTTTTAAAGTTATGTATTCCTTTTATCTTCCACTAATTAAAATTCCTTGTTGATTCCAAATCTTGTGTGACACCCACTAGCTACACTTGGAATCTATCATGTTGTATGTCCAAAAAAGTATTTGGTACTTCAGTGTAAATTCGTCCGGGCTTTACTGTAACAGTTTTGGTACAGATTTGTTTATGACTATTTTTTGGTAGCATTTCAAAGACTGTATAAAATCTTTAAATATTAAGTTTATGCAAGTATTAAATATTTTGTCAGGAGGGATTCTTTAAGGATTTGTTGCTGTAGAATTATAGTAGGTTTATATTAAATTACCTAACTTGATGACATGGTCGCACATGTGGTTAGCGCAGTCACTTCACAGCTCTAGAGATCACTGGTTTGATCTCGAACTTGGACTCCACCTGTGTGGAGTTTGCATGTTCTCCCATATTTGTATGGGTTTTCTCTGGGTACACTGATTTCCTTCCACATTCCAAAGACATGCATTAGGTGAACTGGTTACTTTAAATTGGCCCAATGTGGGTGGAGGCCAACATCAGGTGCTGCAGCACACTGGTTGAAATTTACTCTGGTCGTGTCAACATGAAAAGTGGACCCTGCAGTAAACCCTAGGAAAGACAGAAAGAAATATTAAATTATCTAACATTTTAAAATTGAAACTTTTACTTGCTTTTACTTTTTTATTTGTAATGTAAAAGGGGAAAATAAGAAAACTAATTAAATGTACCCTCACAGCCATTCATAAAACACACTGACACAGCTTGTTTATGAATAAAATGTGCTCTGATTAAAATAATTCAAAATGTTTAAGAATACTTGTATTGAGCATATTGACTGAAATATGCTTTTTGTCTGGCCTTGGGCCACCGAGACCAAGTTCCATTTTTTTTTTTTTTTCGTATAGAGGGCGGCATGGAAAGAACACCTCTAACTCCCTTTTAACTGCATTTGTTCAGGAGTTGGCCATCTCCCTGTCTCCCCTGGTCATTATGTTGGCCTCACCTTCTCCACACACCTTTATAAATGTCAGACAGGAATACATTTTATTTGAACAGATATCACCCTAGAAAATGGGCTGGGAGTGCAAAGGAAAAAATGGACAAAGAAAAGTTTTTCACCTTCATGCGTGTTCCCTCTAATATGATTTGTCGGGCAAATTGTGCCATTAATCTGTTTCTGTTTGACAGCGAGAGTGAGAGGTGGTGGAAATAAGGAGCCAAAGAGCTGAGGGCCCCCACCTCTCTTTGTGATCGGAGGCCCTCTTCCTTTAAGGTAAACATTTATTACTTCAGGGCTGCCCAGCAAAGCTGTAGGCAGTCACTTCACAGGGTCGTAAATGTCATCTTCTCTTTGACACATGGCTGACAAATGAGCCCTGGCTGCAGTGGCCTCGGTAGATTCACTAGTCTCCTCCTCCTCCTCCAAAGGTGAACACTCGGACATATATGAGGAGGAGAATGTGAACCTCTACCAACTGAAGCTCATGCTTTCGACTGAACTAGCAAGTGGGAAATAGACGCTCAGAATTATGTGATTTTTGACCTTGGAGCATTCAAGCTAAACAAAGTGGGAAAGCTTGGATGCCACATCAATGCTTGTCTATTGTTTGCTGTCTCTGAGCAACAAAAGCTCATAAACAAATATGTTGCCCACCTGAAAAAAGACCTCAAAGAACCAAGAATGGGTAAAAGTTGAGTGAATGTTATGCTTTCAAAACGTTTTGTCTGATTTTGACAAACGATGCAATGATTTGCAATTGTCACGATGGGGCCTAATGGGAGGAATGGAGATGGGTGCAGGTTCTAAGTAAATAACCATGGTTTATTAAACCAAAGTGAGCCACAGAGTAAACATAAATACAAAATCCCGGTCAGTAACAAAAGGCAGTGCGGCACACAACACAGTAGTAAACAGAAACTAAGAAAGCCCACGCCAGCTATGCTAAGCTAACGCCGGTGTGGTGCTAACAACGGAAACTAATAAGGGGAACCGCGGGTGAGAGTGTAAGCAAAGAAAACCTTAAGTAACTAAATGCGGGCTTACCGGAACAAGGGGTAGTCCATGCTGAACTTGAGCTGAAAACGAGATCAAGGAGTGGTCACAACTGCAAATGCCTGTAATACGAGATAAACAAGAGTTGACATGAGTCATACCAGGTAAACGAGAGTTAACAGGAGTACTACAAAGCGAACCAGAGTAGACCTGAGTCATCCGGAGCATACCGAAGATGAAACGTGAGTCTATCAAAGCGGCAATGGCCACCAAACACAAAGTCAATTCCCTGCCCATTCTTGAGCTAGGCCCCCGCTTATATACAGTCTGAAACAGCTGTACACACTCAGTCCTAGAGCCGTAGGCTCTTTTTCTGCTGCTTCGCTGTCCAGCGGAGCACAGCAAATCACGCGGTCCAGATTGCGCCTTGCGGCGAGAAGGGGTGTAACAGGTGGAGGTCTGGGGGAATCCCTGACATACCCCCCCACAGAGCCTTAGTCGGAGCTAGAGCCCCACTGGAACAAACGGCCTTCTGGCTAGCCTCTCGCATGGACGTCCTCAGTGCTGGAACTGACATGGACGACCTCGAGGCAGATGCTGGCACAGACAACCATGGTTCAGGCACTGGCATGAATGACCTCGGGGCAGGCACTGGCATGGATGACCTGGGGGCAGGCACTGACACGTATGACCTTGGCACTGGCACTGGCATAGACGTCCTCGGCGCTGGCATGGGTGCTGGAGTTGGCGCAAATGCCTGTGGGCGCAGGAGTTGGCACGACTGGCTCCTATAACATACTGAAAGTCACATTGCCATCAGGTACAGAACTAGGGGGCACATTGTGCTCAGATACTGAGCTAAACGGCATTAGCGGCTGAGGTACAGAGCTATTCAATGACGTTAACAGCTTAGAAGCACAGCTAAGTGGTGTGGCAAACACAGATACTGGACTTGGTGACGTGTCTTGTTCAGGTACAGAAGAGACGCGATGGTCTCGGGTACTGAAACAAAGGGTACTAAGATACAGAGATAACGTGATCAGGTACGAAACTACTGGGTGCTAGGAACTGAGATACGGAACTAAGTGATGCATCCAACTCTGGTACGGGGTAAGTTGCGCGACGGGTGGAAGTACGGAACCAAGTGGCATAGTGGACCTCTGTACTGGGCTACTGTGCTAAGATATGGAGTTAACTAATTCAAGTACGTGGCTACCATGCTTAGATACAAAACTAAGGAGTGCAGAGTGCTTGAATACGGAACCGGGCGGCACTAACGGATCAAACATGGAACTAACAAACTCAGGTACGGAGCCAACATGCTTGGGTATGAAACTAAAAGGCGCGGATACGGAGCCAGGCAACGCTAACAATTCAGACATGGAACTAACTGGCATAGCACGATTACCTGCCGTCTCCATAGTTCGGTGGGGAATTCTGTCACGACAGGGCCTAATGGGAGGAATGGAGATGGGTGCAGGTTCTAAGTAAATAACAATGGTTTATTAAACCTGGTGCTAACACCAGAAACTAATAAGGAGAACAGCGTGCGAGAGCGTAAGCAAAGAAGACCTTAAGTAACTAAATGCAGGCTTACCGGAACACGGGTAGTCCAGGCTGAATTTGAGCCAAAAATAAGATCAAGGAGCGGCCACAACTGCAAACGCGTGTAATACGAGAGTTGACATCAGTCATACCAGGCAAACGAGAGTCAACGGGAGTAATACCAAGCAAACGAGAGTAAACCTGAGTCACACGAGGCGAATAAGAGTTAACAGGAGTAATACAAAAGTGAACCAGAGTAGACCTGAGTCATCCGGAGCGTACCGAAGACGAGACACGAGTCCATAGAAGCTGCAATGGCCACCAAACACAAAGTCAATTCCTCGCCTGTTCTTGAGCTAGAGCCCTGCTGATACACAGTCTGAACCAGCTGTAAACAGTCAGTCCTAGGGCCCTAGCTTCTTCTTCTGGTGCTCCTCTATCTGGTGGAGCACCGCAAACGACCCAATCCAGATCACCCCTTGCGCCGAGGAGGGGCGTAACAGGCTCTTTTGTTAACAACACATCAAGAAATATGCAAATCATTAACAACTTATTCATTCAAACTTGGGATCACTGTTGAAGCTACATCGCTATATTGTGAATAACAACCTGAAATAAGCACCTATGTTTATAGAATGTACACTTTAATGTGAATGAGATTTGCTTCTAATACTTTGAGATGGGATTTGTTTCAGAAAATGTAGAAGCATAACATATAAAAATGTCTAAATTGGACTGGCATACTGGGAACTGTCAGCTAACTGGTTTGCTTGACTAGTATGGGTTTTTGTACTTTGTTCTCATCATATGCTTCATAATCTAAGTGGACTGTGAAATTAAAAGTGATAAGAAGAGTGACAGTTGACACATGTGACACATTTCTAATCTTGAGCCAACTCGTGTGCCATCAACAGCCATGCCACAATTTTGCTTGCTTATTAGTCTGTTTACTTCAATGTCAAGTTGAGGTGAAATCCTGGCTCCTCCAAACAGGTGATTGATGGCCCTTGAAAGAATTAGCAGGTGTGTAATTGTCCTCAGAAGCCCTTTCCTTCGTTTGCAAACATTACCATTTTTGGAGGAGCTCTGCAGGCTCAAAGATCAAGGAAGTTTTTTTGTGTTGGTGTAATGGGCCTGGCACAGCACAGCTTGCAGTGGGTTCTGACCAAGACCAGAATTCAAGCCGTCAACCAGAGTTGAGGTACTCTGGCAAATGCCTTTCAGCACCATTAATCAGCTACCCTGAGGACTGTCTTCCCACCAGATGGAGAAGCTCTCCAAAACCCCCAAAATAAGCAGGCTAATTAATTCTTATATGCACAGGGCAATTACTGTAGATGGAGAGCTGGCAGTAGAAAAAGAAAGATAGGAAGAAAATATATGCTACCTACACTTAACTATGCACAGCAGATCTGAGTGAAGTTTAGGGAAAAGTCTGTATTTTACACCATCATCTTTTGGATATAACAAAACAGACAACAGATGTGGAAAGCATGGGCATAAGAAGAGGTGCTGCCGGACTTTTTCTGCTCATCAGAATCACGTTCAAAAATGCCAACTTTTGATCACTAATAATAATAATAAAAATAATAATAATAATAATAATAATAATAATAATAATAATAATGACAACAACAACAACAATAATAAAAGTAATACATTTAGTGACTAATGACATTGACAGGCTTTCACAGGCAGAATTTCACCAAATAAACACAAAAAAAGAAAAGAGTTTGTTAATAAATCAGAGAATGGTGTAGCACCTGTATAGACAAGATTGGCAAAAAAGAAACTCATTTTGTTGACAGTTGGTAGCACTATACTGTGACTAGGAGGAGTATGTCCAAATGCTTAGTGTGCACACTGTTTACATTTTTTTTATTCTTCAGAAGCCCTGAAGGAGGACAAACTATATGCTGATTTCACTTTATGGCATATAGTGATGCTCGGGTGTTAATAATCCTCACTATAACATTTGGTCCCTTGCAGCTACGAATCTTGGGCCCTAAAAACACTCGATTGAAAATGTGAGATTATGATACGCAATAGCCAAAAAGTTTAATCAAAACTTTTTGCAAATATTATGCACAAGAATAGAGGAATTTAACTCAGTCTTTTAGCAGAATAGTCTTTGCAGCCATTTACAATCCTGTTACGGCTGTGTTCAGGGCTGAAATGTGTGTGCGTTGGTCTGTATGACACAGCTGCCTGTAACACATTCCACCTCTTCATTCATTTGCTTATCCTTGTAATCAGGTACATTACGTTCAGTCAGGTTGACTAATAAATCATATCTAAATCTAACAAAAGCGATTTTTGGTCTAATTAGGTTGAAGAAAATCATGTGACTTCATCAATCACAGTTTCATACATCAATGTTTATTTGAAAAACCTTGTTCTATTAGCTTCTTTCACATTTCAGCTTTAGCGATATCTATTCTAACTTTTCCACATCATTCTAGCATAAAACTCTTCTTACTATATTTGGGTAATTTTTTTTTATATTTAACTTTTTACATTCAGGTTTTTCTATTCAGCAATTTTGAAATTCGCTGCATTTCTGAGCCTTAAGTGTAAACTCGCCACATATGTAACAGGCAGTATTACGACATTGATGAGACATGCAAGTAAGTATACTATATATACTATTTTCTGAAGAACATATGAGTCAGCATGCGTACGAACAAAACTGTAAATGTGAGCAGTTTTTATAGCCTTTCTGCCAGCATCTAACCTGACTAAGCATGATCAGGCATGCCTAAGATCTGTTTGCCTCACCAGAAATCCTCAGCTTTCTGTTCTTGTGCATTCTGAGATGCTTTCTGCTTACCACAAAAAGGCAGAGTGGTTATCTGAGTTAGTGTATTCTTTCTACCAGCTTGAACCAGTCTGGCGATTTTCTGTTGAACCCTCTCATCAATAAGCCATTTCCATCTTTAGAACCATCACATACTGATTATTAATTGCAATGCTTGTAATTTGCACCAACTGCACGCTGGCCTATGTCAGTGGTTTGTCTCCCAGTGCATTTTTTGTTTGTACCCTTCTTGCTTACCCATAGCCCAAGTTTCATTCATTGCTTCACGTCTCTCGGGTAAAACGTTGCAATTGGCTGCCAATGTGTGGCCAATGGCTCAAGCTGGGACCAGGGGACAATTTTCTGGAGGCACTGGGATCCACGTTTGGTCCTTTTCCTCCTCCCAGAGGGACTTCCTAGCGCCACGGTCCGTCAATACCTCAGCTCCAGGACCCACGCTTGCTGGCCTGACAAGGAGGTTTAAACATGCTGACTATCAGCCTGTGCCTCAGCTGGTTTGCCATTTACTGGACCTTCTGCTCACTGGATGCTCAAGGGTTCCAGTTGGCACCAGTACCAAACCCAATCCAGCACTCACCAGTGTCCCAAGGAGGTCTGGCCCAGGTTCTGTCCAGAAGACATCACTTTCTGGTTCCGTCCAGAAGATGTCTCTTTCTGGTTCTGTCCAGAGAACGTCTCTTCCTGAGTTGTCCCTGATGACACCAGCCCCAGAGTCTTCCGAGAGCAAGTTCGGTCCAGAGCCTGTCCAAAAGATGTCTGTCCAGAGGATGTCACTTCCTGCTTCCGTCCGGAAGACATCACTTCCTGCTTCCGTCCGGAAGACGTCACTTCCTGGTTCCATCCAGAAGACATCACTTCCTGGTTCCATCCAGAAGATGTCACTTCAGGGTCCCGTCCAGGAGATGTCCGTTTCCAAGTCATGGCTGATGACGCCAGCCCCAGAGTCTTCCCAGAGGTAGTCCAGTCCAGAGCATGTCCAGAAAACATCTGTCTAGAGGATGTCACTTCCTGGTTCCATCCAGAAGACGTCACTACTTGGTTCCATCCAGAAGATGTCCTTCAGGGTCCTGTCCACAGTGAAAATCAGCTCCAGAGTCGTCCCAGTAGACCTCATCTCCAGTCGTCCCCAATGACGTCAGTTCCAGGTCCCCTCCTGAAGACATCAGTTCAAGGTCCCGTCCAAAGGACGTTGGTTCAGGGTCCCATGCAGAGGACATTGGTTCCGGTGCCAGTCCCTAGAACGTCCTGAGGACGTTCATGCCAGTGTTCATACCTAGGACGTCCGTGCAAGTGCCTCTCCAGAGGAAGTCCGCACATGTGCCTGCCCCAAGGACTTCTGCACCAATGCCCGTTTGCTTCCAAGGCACGTTTGCTTCAGAGACCATCCGGATGACTCCCATTCTGTTCACGCCCATCCCACAGACTCTCCAGACGATGTCCATACAGATGACACCCGTCCAGGGGACGTCCATCTTAGAGACCATCCAGGTGATGCTCGACCAGAGAACACCTATCCCAGAGACCATCCAGACGACGGCCATTCTGAGCACACCTGTCCCAGAGACCCTCCAGATGACATCCGTCCAGAGAATGCCCATCCCAGAGACCATCCAAAGCATGTCCATAACAAGAACCATCCAGAGCAGGCTGGCTCCAGAGACCATCCAGAGGACACTTGTCAAAGGGCCTGTCCAAAGCATGACTGTCCCAGAAACAGTCCAGAGGTTGTCAGTTACAGTACCTGTTCAGAGGGTGTTTGTTCCAGAGCCTGTCATTTCGGCTTCCAATCCATAGCAAGTCGGGTTGGCATCCGATCCAGAGTCAGTGATGATGACTTCCATGTCAGAGTCAGTTGCAAGGGTGACACTCGCTCCGGAGTCAGACAGGGGGAGTCCCGTTCCAGAGTCAGTCCCGGCTGCACCATATCCTGATGTGCCGACTGTCGTATGCTCGCCAGCAGCACGTCAGCAACCCCGCTCACCAGCAGCGCGACGGCAACCCCGTTCCCCAACAGTGTGACAGCGACCAAATTCCTCCCAGGAGTCGTTCTGAGAAAAAAACTCCAGAGACCGCAGTGTGCCCTAGGGGAGTTCTAGCTTCGTCTCTGACTCCTTGGGGGGAAGGGGGGGTGCTGTCACATCTCGCCTCAAACCCCATTTTTCCTGCCGCTCATCTCCACTGTGAGTGAACTGAGCAACGTCGCTCACAGCTCTCTGGAAAGTCACGTGACTTTCAGGGACCAATTCAGGACTCCTTCTCAGAGTTATAATGACACTCACCTGTGGCACAGGGGATATAAGCTTGGCTTTGGGAGACATTCGGGGCAGACTATTGTCTCGGTCACGCCCAAGCATACCACGGGCTCCTGTTTAGTCTGCTCCATCCGTCCATTCATTCCATGTGGTTATACTCCGGGTACTTAATTGAGGACTTTCTCAACGTCTCCTTCCCACCACGGTAAGGTCCACAGCTCTTTCCAAGCATCCCTACCCTCTCTCTTTTTCCTTGTGTTTTCTGCACTAGCCACTTTAGTTCCGTGGCTGGTTTCTCGCGTCCCTACGACCTTTGTTTTACTCGCATTTCCCGTCTTTTCCACATTACTTCCATGGCTCATTTTTGAGTGTTCCTACACTCTGTTTTGCTCATGTTTCCCGTGTTTGATGCATTAGTTCCATGGCTCGTTTCTAGTGTTTTCATGATCTTTATTTTGTTCCTTTATTTTGTTCATTTTGCTCCCTGTACGCATCCTTGGTTTTGTGGACTACTTTGGTTTGTTTCTGGTTTTTGGTTCGGGTTTTGCGTTCCCTTTGTTTGTTAGCTGTGTTTCCCATATTTGTGTGGACTATCTGTTTAAATAAAGCTTTACATTTAGTTTTGAACTGGAATCTGCATGCGTCTCTCTCGTTCTGTCTGTGTGCGTTACAGCTCCCTGATTTACTACGGGGATACCGTTCCAGCAAATCCATCATAAGTTAAATGTAACATGAACTGGGGAGTTTAACGTGTGATTGGTCTATCATAGTCTCCAACAAGGCTGAAGTTGGCTTCTTCGTGGCATTTTCTGGTACACCTTAAGTGACTGCAGTTACATTACGGCACCTGTAGATTCTGCCTCATGATAGGTAAATAAGTAACTGTTTAAAACAGTTACATTAACCTGCAGATGGCCCAAAATCATTAGCACAAAGCTTATTTTATAATAAAATGTTGAAAAATCTCATATAATTTAGTGAGAGTGGAATTAGTCTGCTGAGTATAGTGTGCGTCCCCAGGGATCCTTAGTTGTCATCAGTCACAAGCCCAGGTCAGTAGACAATAGAGAAAAAGTAATTTTTTTCTGCAGAAGCCCGTCTCCCTTAAACTTCAAAGTGTCACAATATCATATTTAATTCAAGTTTAAACTCCTTCTTCTATGATGAATCGGTGAGATGCCCATAGGGCTGTTATCTTTTTCTCTTCACCTTTGTTCTCACTCAAACAAAGAACTTCCAGCAGCTCAGGTCAAAGCAAAAATGGTTACTCTGTTCAACAGTTTGCGTGAGCCAACTGAACTTACATTAATGAACCTTTGAGGCTTCTGGGATAGGTCTGGAACAGTAATCATTGGTGGTTGATGACAGCAGGGCATCTCCAGAGGCTTAACCTAATTATCTCAATTTATACTCTTCTCTCTGCCACCGCTACCATTTGTGGCATCTGGTGGTGCGGAATCCATTCACCTCTGGAGCAGATGCATCTAGGAAGAAACTGTTTCAGAATATAGACTTTTGTGTGATTCTATGCATCTTTGTGATACATACTTAAAGAATAATGCTTTATGTTGACTTTCTCTCATGATTGGTTTTCCATGTACTAAAAGAGTAGATTACATAACAATTTAAGGCTGGATGCGTATATGTTATGGCTCTGTATACTCTATTCCCTTGATCTCCTATATATACAATCACTGTCCTTCATGATGCTACATGAGCACTCTTCAACCTTATATGTTGATGTGAGAAATCAATTAGGCTATTTTTCTCAGGCAACAGCGAAAAGGGAAAGGTCTACAGCATCATTATTCCCCCCTTCATAACATAACTGACTTCACTGCACCACCCTAATTTGCTTGCCATAATTATAGGTCATGCTCCCCCTTTGTAATTTATAAAACCTTTTGTTCTTATCAATAATGAATGGGGCCTGGGCAAGTCGTGCCACTATAATATTTTGATATTATGAAAATACTAATACGTCAGGGAACTCCACGCATTAGCGGACAGGTCCGATGCTCTATTAAGCAGCCTCCAGCAGAAGTCAAATGCAAATTGCTTATGTTAATGCCCCTGTTGTACCCCAGACAGGATGAGGAGTCAGCAATTAATTTCTTTCAGAACAGACAGGCAAATTTATTTTCCTTCTTTAGGCCCCTTTCCCCTTCTTGAGGAAAAGCTGGGAAAAAGTGAAGGAGGGAGAGGCTGAGAAAGAGAGAGAGAGAGAGAGAGAGAGACAGGCGTAAAGATGAGTAAATACATGACCCAGTTGGAGAGTACTGAAAAAAATTATATGAGCAAAGCAACAGTGAGGAGAAGAGTGGTGGCGTCTGCATCAATTCCATTGACAGTGTTTTTGCAACTTAAACCTGTTTTATTAATTACGGTTGACATTTGCCTAATTAGTTTCATTTAAATCACATCAGCTCCTACTGCACGGCTATGCAGTACATCAATTCTGTGCGTAGCCTTAGAGCTTTATGAATTAGCGACAGAGAGGAAGCATTGCAGTCTTGTATAATTACAAAAAAATAAAAAAATATGTAAAAAATAATGTAAAAACTGAAAGGTAAAGCCATACATTAAGACAAACAAACAGCTGTATAAATATCCCTTTCTCAACGATTTTCGTTTATGGCATTTGTGTTTATCATATTGTGACTCATATTGTGACTTTGCAAAGCTAGTTTTAGTATCCAACCACATGTAAAATAGGCATGTAGGCATGTAAAACTATAAATGAAAATAAATAAATAAATAAATAAATAAATAATAAAAAACACACCAAGCAGGAATAATGAAAACACCAGTGCAGAGTCACATATCCAAAACAAAACAAACCAAATTAGTCTGGAAGAGTATTGGAGTGTTTGATGTGAGGGGTGACGTGGTGGAGAGATGGAGACTGGGTAATGTAACATAGAAGTGCTGTGGTTGTGACATTGCGCCCCTGTGACATTAACGTGGGATGGGGTGGCCTAGCGGTTAAGGTACTGGACTATGGACCAGAAGGTACAGGGTTCAAATCCCACCTCTGCCAAGCTGCCACTGTTGGGTCCTTGAGCAAGACCCTTAACCCACAACTGCTTGGATTGTAAGATTGTACCAATTGTAAGTCGCTCTGGATAAGGGCGTCTGCTAAATGCTGTAAATGTGAATGTAAAATGTAGGTGTAATAAGTATTTGAGCAGGATAGGGGCTGCTGGCATATGGCGTTGGTGCAGGGTAGCATCCACTGGTGTGCAGCATCAGAGTTGAGCAGGAGGTGCTGGTGGCAAGGAGTTAGGAAGTGCTGCTTCAGCAAGCCATCTTCGTCCAGATGCAGCAAAACAGGCCCAAACCATGATACTACCACCACCATATTTCACAGATGGGATAAGGTTCTTATGCTGGAGTGTTTTCCTTTCTCCAAACATAATGCTTTTCTTTTAAAACAAAAAGTTCTGTTTTGGTCTCATCCGTATTAGGGCCCGGCCGCCACATCTCGGGAGGCCAGCAGGGGCGCATAACCCCCGGATCGACTGGCGGACTCAGTCAGTCTTCACCTGGGCCCCCCACTGTCGGGAGTCCTGTCTTGTCCCTCACTCAGCCCTCCTGTCCTCCCTTAGCGGAAGTTCCCCGGACATCTCCCGTGTTCCCAAACCTTACCGGGACCTGGGGGAGGTCTTCTGCAAGCGGCGAGCCCAGACACTTCCACCCCACCGGCCATATGACTGCGCTATCAACTTACTGCCAGGTACGCTACCACCCAGGGGGAGGCTGTTTTCCTTAAGCCCCCCTGAACGCAGGGCTATGGAGGGTTATATCAAGGAGGCCCTTGATCTGGGCTTTATCAGGCCCTCCTCCTCCCCTGAGGGTGCAGGGTTTTTCTTCGTGGGAAAGAAGGACGGGTCCCTGCGCCCTTGCATCAATTACCGGGCCCTCAACGCCATCACCGTTAAGGACCGGTACCGCCTGCCTTTGATGTCCTCTGCGTTTGAGGCATTGCAGAAGGCCAGCATTTTTACCAAGCTGGATCTTTGCAATGCCTACAACCTCATCCGCATCAGGCAGGGCAAAGATGGAAGACGGCGTTTTTAACACCCACGGGGCACTATGAGTACCTCGTTATGCCATTCGGTCTCATGAATGCCCCGGCCGTCTTCCAACGTCTCATCAATGACGTCCTGCATGAGGCCCTGGATTGTTACGCCGTGGTCTACCTTGACGACATTCTTATTTTTAGCCGCTCCCTCGAGGACCACATAGGCCATGTCCAAAGGGTCCTTCAACTTCTGCTGGAAAGCCACCCCTTTGTTAAGCTGGAAAAGTCGGTTTTCCATGCGCCCTCGGTTGCCTTCCTGGGATTCATCGTCTCCCAGGGGACCATGCGGATGGACCCGGTCAAGCTCCGGGCCGTTGCCGACTGGCCTCAGCCCACCTCCCTCCGCCTTCTCCAGAGGTTCCTGGGCTTTGCCAACTTTTTCCAGAAGTTAGTTAGAGACTTCAGTACCGTGGCAACCCCCCTTACGGTGCTGACTCGCAAGGTCCCGGGGCCCTTCCGTTGGTCCAAGGAGGCGCAGCTCACCTTCTAGGAGATTAAGAGGCGACTCACCTCTCCCCCAGTCCTCGTTTTTCCGGACCCTTTGTCGTTGAGGTAGACGCCTCGGACGTGGGCGTAGGGGCGGTTCTGTCCCAGCTCACCAGGTTGAGCCACCCGTGTGCCTACTTCTCTCGTCGGTTATCCTCGGCAATTATCCCATTGGGGACCGAGAGTTACTGGCCATCAAGTTGGCCTTAGACGAGTGGCGACACTGGCTGGAGGGTGCCAAGCACCCCTTTTTGGTCTGGACAGATCATAAGAACCTGGCCTACATTAGGCAGGCGAAACGACTCAATGCCCGACAGGCACGGTGGTCCTGCTTTTTCGAGCGCTTCGACTTCACCTTATCGTATCGGCCAGGTTCGAAGAATGTCAAACCCGACGCACTGTCCAGACAGTGGGATCTGCCTGATTCGGACTCCGCACCCCAGCCTATCATCCCTGCCCCCCGTGTGGTCGCTTCACTCACTTGGGCCATTGACAGAGTTGTCGTCGCTGCCCAGCGCCGCGAGCCCGATCCGGGCGATGGTCCCTAGGGCAGAACGTTCATTCCGGCTTCTGCTCGGCCCCAGGTCTTAGAGTGGGGCCACTCTTCACGCCTCGCTTGCCACCCCGGGGGAACCCGAACCTACCAGTTCCTTCGGCGGTGCTTTGGGTGGCCGGGCATGCTCGCAGAGGTAAAGTGCTTCGTTGCTGCCTGCGAGCTTTGCACCCGGACCAGGACTCCGCGGTCCCATCCGGCCGGTCTCCTCATTCCTCTCCCCGTCCCCACGCGTCCTTGGTCCCACGTCTCCCTGGACTTTATTACCGGACTGCCCCCGTCCAAGGGCATGACCATCGTCCTGGTCGTCATGGACAGATTCTCCAAGGCCTGCAAGTTCCTGGCCCTGCCCAAGCTACCCTCGGCCAGGGAGACGGCGGATCTTGTCCTGCAGCATGTCGCTCGTGTCCACGGATTCCCCAGAGACGTGGTGTTGGACCGTGGGCCCCAATTTGCCAACCGATTTTCGAAGGCTTTCTGTCAGCACATTAGGGCCGGGGCTAGTCTGTCTTTGGGCTTTCACCCCGAGTCCAATGGCCAGGCGGAATGGCTCAACCAGGAACTGGCCCGCATGCTCAGGTGCCTCACGAGGGACAGCCCGGCCACCTGGGTGGAACAGCTGCCATGGGCCGAAATGGCACACAATACCCTGTGGCATTCGGCCCTGGGCATGTCCCCCTTTGAGGCCCAATTTGGCTTTCCGCCTCCTCTCTTCCCCGAACAGGAGACTGAGGTCGGGGTACAGTCCGCCAAACGACTTGTCGACCGTTGCAAGAGAACTTGGTCTAAGGTCAGGTCCTCCCTCCAGCGCAGTCGCGAGGCCATGCGGCGTCAAGCCGATCGTAGGCGCATGCCTGCAACTTCCTTTTGACCTGGCCAGAGGTTGTGGTTGTCCACTCAGGATCTTCCCCTCAAAGGGTCTTCTGGGAAGCTATCGCCCAAGTATGTGGGCCCGTTCAAGGTCAGCCGGCGCATCAACCCGGTTTCTTACCGGCTGGAGTTGCCCCCTTCCGTCAGGGTGCATCCCACCTTTCACGTGTCGCGCCTCAAGCCCTTTCTTTATGGGGGGGCCGCCCCAGTCGGCCCGCCTCCTGGCCCGCGCTTAATATGGGGTTCCCCGGCGTATTCGGTTCGCCGGTTGCTGGATGAGCGTCGGGTTCAGGGCAGTACCCAATTCCTAGTCGATTGGGAGGGTTATGGTCCCGAGGAGCGGTCCTGGGTCCCGGCTCGCCGCATCCTGGACCCGGAACTCATTCGGCAGTTCTAGAGGGATCGCGCCACCGGCCTTGGGACGGGGGTCCTATTAGGGCCCGGCCGCCACATCTCGGGACGAGTAGCCAGCAGGGGCGCACCTCACGTCCAGAGACCGGCATCCCGGTTTCGTCTTGCACATTGCGTCTGTGCAGGGCGCGGTCTAACGTTACCAACAACACCTAAATGCCTGCCTATATTAACCGGCCCTAAGCGGCCCTCGCCGTCCGCGACTCTGGTTACCGCTTTAGCACACTGTGTTGTTGGGCACTGCAACGGCCCCCATTTCCGCTATCTCCGAGTTACCGCCACTAACCTGTTATCGCCCGGCTGGACCACGGTTTCTTCAGGGCCAGAAGGTAACTCGCTCTTTGTAGAGAGAAAGTGGGGTACGGCTGCAAGGCTTGAGGTACGGTAGGGCTTTAGTCGGTTAGCGTAGTCTTAGCTTCGCGGTCCTCCGTGCTTCCGCTAGCCATAGCTCACCTCGGCTTCAAGCACCGTCCCTCGGTCTTTCTCGGCGATGGTGCGCCTCGCGGATATTCCTGCAGGTCCCCCGCTCGCCATCCCTTTTGTGAAGGGTATTCCTTCCGTGTCGTCGTTCTTCCCAGGACGGCGCGGCCGTTCGGTAACTTTCCGTCTTCTGCTCCACGCTCGCCGGCGCATGCACGTCCTTCTCCCCCACTCGCTCAGGCGTCCCCCCTCTTCTGTCGGCTGCTGGCCACACACACACTGAGCTCTGCGTCAGGTAGAATACTCCGCTTTCAGCGCGGAGCCTTTTCTTGCTGGTAAGATCCAGCCTCACGGGATTTCTTCCCCGTGCATTTGCTTTCTTTGTTTCTTTTTGCGCTCCCACCCCGTTATTACTGTCATATTTTATTCTGAGTCCGCTGTGGGCGGCGCTTGCTTTTGACGGTCTTTATCCCATTTGCCCTCTAGCGTCAGCTTGTCTGGCTGGGTGGCAAACACGTTAAATTTCCATCCCGGACGCAGGAGGTCCGGTGTTCGAATCTCTGCACCAGCAAGTTGGCTGGTATCAACAGGTAGTGTTCCCAAGCCTGTCCCTGAGTTACTTTATTTGTTGGCTTTCTTAGGAAGTTCCTTGCGCTTGCGTCCTAACCATCGTTCCTTTAAGGGTCCGATCCCGAACCCTGACAATCCATCCACAAAACATTCTTCCAATAGCCTCCTGGCTTATCCATGTGATCTTTAGCAAACTGATGAGCAGCAATGTTCTTTTTGGAAAGCAGTGGCTTTCTCCTTGCAACACTGCCATGCACACCATTGTTGTTCAGTATTCTTCTGATGTTAGACTAATGAACATTAACATTAGCCAATATAAGAAGGGCCATCAGTTTCTTAGAAGTTACCCTGGGGTCCTTTGTGATCTCGCCAACTAGTAGACGCCTTGACGTTGAAGTGATCTTTGTTGGTCAACCACTCCTGTCTACACAAACTGTCTGACTGTGGATTGGTGGAGTCCAAACACTTTAGAGATGGTTTTGTAACCTTTTCCAGCCTGATGAGCATCAATAACTCCTTGTCCTCAGAAATCTCCTTTGTTTGTTCCATGATACACTTCCACAAACATGTGTTGTGAAGACTTTGATATATCCCTGTTCTTTAAACAAAACAGGGTTCCCACTCACACCTGATTGTCATCCCACTGATTGAAAACACCTGACTCTAATTTCACCTTCAAATTTAGTGCTAATCCTAGAGGTTCACATACTTTTGCCAATCACTAATATGTAATATTGGATCATTTTCCTCAATAAATAAATGATCAAGTATTATATTTTTGGGTTCTCTTTATCTACTTTTAGAACTTAAGGTGAACATCTGATGATGTTTTAGGTCATATTTATGCAGAAATATAGAAAATTCTAAAGGGTTCACAAACTTCCAAGCACAAATGTACATTAATACTAACCTTAAAAAGCAGGGTCCTATCTCAAGTTGTTTTCTGTGTCTCTAGCAAGGGATCCTTCATTTCCCAGTTCTCAGAATTTCTCTTATGCCGTGAGGGAGGGTCTGTCCCAAATGATTTCAGCATTATTAATTTTCAGATAGCACCCATTTTTAAGTACAAACACTGTGATTCACCATTCCATGTTTTCTTCTCTACTTTTTATGTATTCTTATTATAATTTGGTTAGAAATTGACTGCAAGGTCCTTTGAGAGAATGACTTGTCATGATTTTGTTTGTCTGAGAAGATACCATGGGTATTTATTAAAGAATCTTCCTTGACCAGACTTGATCTTTAAGGTGGGTTCCAACAGATGGGAGTATAAAATGGGCACAGAGCTACAAATATCCTCCCGCAGAAACACACACACACGTTTTCCTTCTGAGAATGGTAGTTTTTTTCACTGACAGAGGCCAGTAAACACTTGACTAATTGACACTGCTGTTGCCATTCATGTCTACAGGCCCTCTAGTATTGTACAATCTTTCCTCCTAAAGGGAAAAGTGCAGTGCTATTTTTACTACTGTCTTAGCATCAAAGGCTTCTCCTCTCAGGGACCCAAGGCTCGATTTGAGAGACAACATAACTGTGCCCTTAACGTTCATCTTCTAAATGCTCCTTGCAAAGACCTTGATGAAGACAGCTCCAAAGACCCGTATCCTTTCCCTTTTCTCTGCCTTATCCTTTGGTTTTATTCTGTTGCCCACTCTTGTCTTCCAATAGCACAGTCCTGGGGCCATGCACTCTGAATTGTTAAAGTAAGTCATCTTGTGACATTTTTTGACAGGTTTGCATGTGTGTATGTGTGTCCTTGGCTAATGCAGTAAAGGCATTACACTGCTGACTGAGAATTTTGTCAGTCTTTGATCATTGGCAGGCTGATATCAGTTTCACAGCAAATCCATTTCCCTGCTACTAATGTCTGTAAAACTGCAGACAAATTATAGAACATTTCCTGCTTAGGTTTGATTAGTAAGACAGATCAGAAGACTGTAAGGAAAATGTGCCTAGAACCAAGGTCAGTACACAGCTAATAACTGCTCAAGGGCACTCCATTAATGTCAGCTGATGGAATATTAGATCAACAAGGGAACCACTTCTAGACTCACACATTTTTTGTATTTTTTCCTTGTGTGATTTTCTCTCCGATGAAAGGTGTGATTCATTTCGTAGTTCTGTTGAGGGCTGAAACGGTGCATCATCTGCTCAAGAAAAAGGTGAAGACCCACTCAGTTAAGCACATGTATGCAGCACTTAATGTCCACATTACATTCTATAAAGTTACACATAATGATGTGAATGACGTGCAAACACCATATTTTATAACTTAGCAAAACTATATGGGATACCGTTGGGTACCGATATTGGCTTAATAGGCAAGATACTGTACACATGCTGTCATCCCATCCTCAGCCATGCTCCGCTGGGACATCTGCAACTGTCCTGCAATCCTTCCATGGATCACATGCAGAGTGAAGATCCAGAGTGTATTCTGTGGAAATACCTGTGGCTCATCACTTATAAGGAAAGCGATGCCATCCAAACATGCTCAGCATTGAATGTGCTCATGCTTATAGTGATGTGAAAAAGTGTTTGCCCCCTTCCTGATTTCCTATATTTTTGCATGTTTGTCACACTTAATGTCAGGGTCCCTGCCATCCTGCCTCGTTCCCTGCCCGCTTTGTTTATTTTGATTCATGTCCCCACGATCGCCACGCTTTCGCTTTGTTTACATTCACTTTCCTCCACGTGCACTTTGTTTTTGCTTTGCGGCACGTGCGTGTTGTGCTTGCTCCCTTACAGATCCACTGGCTGCCCATCACCGCGTCATCATCGCTGCTACACCCTGCACATCGGTTCCGCATTTCCACTCATCACCGTGTCCCCATAAAACCACGGATCAAGCAGTCATTGATCACCGGATCGTCCGCGCACGAACCCTGGTACCCCGGATTTTGTTTCCCACTCGTTCATGTTGCCTTTGATCTTGATTGCTTGATTGATAAATATTAGTCAAAGACAACACAAGTAAACACAAAATGTCATTTTTAAATGAATTCATGTTGCCTTGATCTTGATCGCCACTGTTTATAGCGCTTTATCTCGTGTTCCAAGCCACGCTAGCCTTAGCCTAGCCTTTGTCTCTAGCCTTGCCTAGTGTACCCTATCCAGCCACGCTAGTGGTTAGCTTAGCCGCGCTAGCATTAGCCTAGCCTTCAGCTCATTGTCTGCTAGTACTTGTAGTTAGCCTAGCCGTGCTAGCGCTAGCCTACCTTCTGCCTGTTGTCTGCAAGCTCTTGTATTATCTTAGCCATGCCAGTCATCAGCCGTCTAGCTTTTAGTTCTGGTTATTCCTCAGGTTTTATTTTCTCCCGGTGTTTTCGGCTCTCATGCCAGGTTTTTTTCAGAACTTATTTTTTTCGTTCCCCCCCCCCACAGCCTGCCGAGCACTCACCCTGCATCCTCCCTCAGAAAATCCTGCCCTGCCAGGACTCCTCACTGCACTCCAGCCTCGAAAAACCACAGATCTCCTCCCTAGGGGAAAACTCACCTCACACCGCCGCTGCACGTTTCCTGTCAACTCCCGGTTCAGCGCCAGCCCCTTGGAACCTTGGCTGTTTCAGTTTCTCCCCAGTTGGTCTCCTCATTTGCCCTTTCCTGCACCCACTACTATTTCCATTATTTGTAATAAACTGTTATTGCTTTAGTTGTCGTCTCCTTGTGGTTTGCATCTTGGGTTCTGCCAGATTTAGCCTGAGCTCTGATTCATTGTAACAGAACAATCCGCTCATCCTGGAAGCTGCAGTCCTCAAGGTAGACGACGCGATGGCTGTTGGCATGCTGGTTCCGCGGCAGGAAACCTGGCTGACCCAGCATGACCGGTTACTCTGATCACTTGCTGAATCCAATCGCCTTCTTACCGCTCAAGTTACCGCCTTGACTAGTAATCTTAACCGGTTCCTATCTGTTTCTCCCCAGGGCTCTGTTCCCCCCGCCATGAGCCAGATCACCCCTGCTTCCAGTGGCGCACGGGATTCTGCACCCCCTCTGACCGCCCCTTGGAGTCCTCATCCTCTGCTCCTGCCACGCCAGAACCGCTGGCCTCCTCCCCGGGGCACGGAACCGTCCCTCACCCACCCGGAACCTTACAAAGGGGAGCTCGACCGTTGCCGGCTCTTCCTCCTACAGTGTGACGTGGTCTTTAGGTTACGGACCATGGCCTTCACCACTGATGCCACCAAGGTCGAGTACCTCATGGGGCTCCTGCAAGGCAGGGCCCTGAGGTGGGCTGAGGCCGCACTCTCTTGCTGTTGCTCGGTCGCCAACTTTGCCATAGAATTGAGGTCGTTGGCCTCGGATGACCAGTGGAATGACCCGGCTTTTGGGGAGGCTTTCTGTTCTGGGCTGTCCGAACAGCTTAGGGATGAACTCGTGGCCCATGACGAACCCCCCAATTTGGATGCCCTGGTGGCCTTTGCTGTTCGTCTGCATCCTCGTCTCCGCAGACCAGGTCCACTGCACCGGTTGGACCTGCGCTCCACACGCCATCCACAGTCGCTCAGGATGAGCTGGAGCTTAAGCACTTGGGGCGTACCAAGCTAGCCCCTCAGGAGCACGCTCCACGCAGGGAGTGCAGGTTGTGCTTTTATTGCGGAGCACCTGACAATGCCCTTGTCTTGTGCCCAGTCCACCCAATGAATTTGGGGACCCAGATGAGTACCTCTCCTAGCCCCCAAATGCCACCCCTACTATCACTCATACTCCCCGTCTTGTTGTACCTAGCCGGTACCACTCGCACATTGGAGGCCTTGGTCGACTACAGAGTGGAGGACAACCTCATGGACAGTGCCCTTGCCACTCACCTGGGGGTGCCATTGGAAGCCCTCAAGACCCTGAGGCGGGCCTATGCTCTGGATGAACTCCTGGCTGAAATCACCCACCGGACCCATCCCCTGCCATTGGTGTTGTTGAGGAATCAGCATGAAGTCATATCGTTTGCCATCATCCATGTCCCCAAGACTCCCCTGGTCCTTGGGTTCCTCTGGCTCAGGCTCCAAAACCCCACCATCGACTGGAGCCAGGGTACGGTCCTGGGTTGGAGTGAGTCCTGCCACCAGAGCTGCCTATTGTCCACCATCCCACCCTTCAGGAACTCCTCGCGTGCTTCTCGGCCCCTAGAAGACATCGACCTCTCCCAGGTCACACAAGTTTACCATGATCTCCGGAGGGTGTTTGCCCATGATGACGCCATGAGCCTACCACCGCACCACCCCTACGACTGCTCCATAGAGCTCCTCCGCGGTTGCTCTCTCCCCTCCAATTGCCTGTACCACCTTTATCACACACAGAGAGGGAGGCAATGGAGCAGTACATCACGGAGTCTCTTGCTGCAGGCCTGATTTGACCCTCCTCCTCTCACCTCAGGGCCGGGTTTTTTTTCATTGAGAAGAAGGATGGGTCCCTCAGACCATGTATTGATTTACGAGGTTTAAATGCTATTACCAAGTCGGACAAGTACCCTCTCCCCCTCTAGTCGTTGGCTTTTGACCTCCTGCAAGGCGCCACCGTGTTCACAAAGCACGACCTGTGGAATGTGTGTCATGTCATCCACATCAAGAGTGGGGATGAGTGGAAGACAGGCTTCAACACGCCCTTAGGGCACTTTGAATACTGACTCATGCCTTTTGGTCTAACTAATGTGCCTGCAGGTTTTCAAGCCTTTATTAATGATGTGCTGAGAGATTTCCTTAATCGCTTTGTTTTTGTTTATTTTGCTGACATCCTGGACTTTTCCCAGTCCGAGGGGGAGCATGTGAGACATGTGTGCCTGGTTGTCACTCAGCTGCTGAAGAACAGGATATTCGTCAAGGCCAAGAAGTGCCAATTTCATGCGGAGTCTGTCCTGTTCCTGGGTTTAATCGTTCAGAGTGGGTGCATCAATGCGGACCCGTCCAAGATCCAGGCAGTCATGGAGTGGCCCGCTCCCTCAGGTCGCAAGGAGCTGCAGCGTTTTCTGGGGTTTGCCAATTTCTATTGCCGCTTCATCAGGAAATACAGTAAGGTAGCAGCCCCCTTACACAGCTCACCTCCACCAAGCACCCTTTCCACTGAACACCAGAGGCAGAGGCGGTGTTTACCAAGCTCAAGGGGATGTTCACGTCGGCTCCCATACTAATGCAACCGGACCCCAGTAAGCAGTTCATGGTGGAGGTGGACACGTTGGACCTGGGGGTAGGGGCCGTCCTGTCCCAGCACGGCCCGGACAATAAGCTTCACCCCTGCGAGTTCTTCTCCAGACGTCTTACGCTGGCCGAGGCCAATTATGATTTGGGCAACCAGGAACTTCTTACTGTCAAACAATGCAAATGTAAATGTAAGCTCTCCCTCGAGGAGTGGAGGCACTGGCTGGAAGGGTCCGAGCAGCCGTTTGTGGTCTGGACGGACCACAAAAACCTGATGTATATCCAGTCCGCCAAACAACTTGCCAGGCCAGTGAGCAATGTTTTTTTCTCGCTTTGACTTTTCCCTAACCTGTCGTCCTGGTTCCAGAAACATCAAGCATGACGCCCTCTCTGGCCATTTCTCCTCGGAGGCTCCTGAAAACCCCCGGACCCCATCGTCTCACCTGACCGCCTCGTTGCCTGGTTCACGTGGGAGGTGGAGCGCACCATCAGGGAGGCGCAGGGGACTGAACCAGACCCCAGAGGCAGGCCCCCCAGTCGGCTCTACGTGCCCATGTCGGCCCAGATGGCCATGCTCCAGTGGGGGCCCAAATCTAAGTTTGCAAGCCACGCCCTCGTCAAGAGGTACTTTTGGTTGCCTGAAGATGGTACCTGATGTCCGCCAGTTTGTAGCGGCCTGCACCACCTGTGCCCACAGTAAGGCCCTTCACCAGCCCCCAGCAGAACTTCTCCAACCTTTTCCTGTGCCCAGCTGCCCATGGTCCCACATAGCCATGGATTTTGTCACTGGTCTTCCAAGGCCGTCCGGCTCATCCCCATGCCAAAGCTCCCCACTGCCATGGAAACTACCAGGATTCTGTTCAACCAGGTGTTCAAGGTCCAAGGGATTCCACTGGACATCGTCTCTTACTGGGGGCCGCAATTCACCTCAAAGGTCTGGAGGGCCTTCTGTCGCGCCATTGGTGCCACGGCCAACTTCACGTCCAGATTCCACCCTGAGGCCAACGGACAGGTCAAGCAGGGCAAACAGGAAATTGAGGCCACTCTGCACTGCCTGTCCGCCGAGAATCCCGCCAAGTGGAGCCAACACCTGGGTTAGGCGGAATATGCCCATAACATGCTGCCCAGCTCAGCCTCGGGCCTCTCGCCCTTCGAAGCCTCCTTAGGGTTTCTCCCGCCCTTGGCTCCAGACCTTGAACCCGACGTGGCGGTCCCGTCCATCCACCACCAGGGCGGCGCTCGTCAAGGCCCGCATCTCCACCCAATGCTCCGTGGACCTACGACGGAGGCCCAGCCCCACCTACACACAAGGACAAATGGTCTGGCTCTTGGCCACCCACCCGGGTCATCGACGGCCACGAGACCTTCACAGTCCACTGACTGCTGTATTCTGGGGTTCCAGTACCTAGTAGACTGGGAGTGTTACGGACCTGAGGAGCGCTGCTGGGTCCATGCCTCGTCCATCCTCGACAAATCATTAATCTGGGACTTCCACAGAGCCAACCTGTCGAATGCTAGGGAGGGGGTACCCAGAGTCTGTTTATTTTGATTCACGTCCCCACGATTGCCACACTTTTGCTTTATTTACATTCACTTTCCTCCACGTGCACTTTGTTTTTGCTTTGTGGTGCGCACGTGCTGTTCTTGCTCCCTTACAGATCAATTGGCTGCCCATCATCGCGTCATCATCGCTGCTCCACCCTGCACATCGGTTCCGCATTTCCACTCATCCCCCTGTCTCCATAAAACCACGGATAAAGAAGCCATGGATCACCAGATTGTCCGCGCACGAACCCTGGTACTCCGGATTTTGTTTCCCTCTAGTTCATGTTGCCTTTGATCTTGATTGCTTGATTGATAAATATTAGTCAAAGACAACACAAGTAAACACAAAATGTCATTTTTAAATGAAGGTGTTTATTATTAAGGAAGTAATAATCCAATCCTGCATGACCCTGTGTGAAAAAGTGATTGCCCCCAAACCTAATAACTGGTTGGGCCACCCTTAGCAGCAACAACTGGAACAAAGCATTTGCAATAACGTGCAATGAGTTGTGAGCATTGTGGAGGAATTTTGGCCCACTCATCTTTGCAGAATTGTTGTAATTCAGCCACATTGAAGGGTTTTCGAGCATGAACGGCCTTTTTAAGGTCATGCCACATCTCAATAGGATTCAGGTCAGGACTTTAACTAGGCCACTCCAAAGTGTTCATTTTGTTTTTATTCAGCCATTCAGAGGTTGACTTGCTGGTGTGTTTTGGATCATTGTACTGCTGCAGAACCCAAGTTTGTTTCAGCTTGAGGTTCAGCTTCTCCTTCAGGATTTTCTGGTAGACAGCAGAATTCGTGATTCCATTTATCACAGCAAGTCTTCCAGGTCCTGAAGCAGCAAAACAGCCCCAGACCATCACACTACCAGCACCATGTTTTACTGTTGGTATAATGTTCTTTTGGGGTAATTTTCATCGGCCAGCCACTCCTGAGAAGGTTCACCACTGTTCCATGTCCTCATCATTTGTGGATAATGGCTCTCACTGTGGTTCGCTGGAGTCTCACAGCTTTAGAAATGGCTTTATAACCCTTTCCGGACTGATAGATCTCAATTACTTTCTTTCTCAATTGTTCCTGAATTTGTTTGGATCTTGGCATGATGTGTAGCTTTTAAGGATCTTTTGGTGTACTTCACTTTGTCAGGCAGGTCCTATTTAAGTCATGCCCTGATTGAAAACAGGTGTGGCAATAATCAGGCCTGGGTGTGGCTAGAGACAAATAAGTTAAGTTATGTTTTAACAAGGGGGCAGTCACTTTTTCAGACAGGACCATGTAGGTTTGGATTTTTTTCTCTCTTAATAATGAACACCTTCATTTAAAGGTGTTACTTGTGTTGTCTTTGACTAATATTTAAATTGGTTTGATGTTCCGAAACACTTAAGTGTGACAAACATGCAAAAAAAAAATTAGGAAATTAGGAAGGGGACAAACACTTTTTCACACCACTGTATGTCATAGGTACACTAGCCAGTTCTGCTGCTGTCTCATCGACTCATTTCTATGGTCTGACTCCTTTCACAGCTTGCTGTTGCAATCCGAGCCACAGACTACTCTGTTTGCCAATGCCTTATTTCTTATCTGTAACATCATAGTTAAGTGTTCATATATTGTGTTTAATAAAACCTTTTGCATGAGAGTCTGTGCTGTGACGTGCGGTTACAACTGGATTTCGCTTAATGTATGTGGCAAGCAGGTAATACACATATTACACAGGGTAATAGTCTTAATAATCAGCAATTATCAAAACGGGTTTTACAAATAGCTAATTACTTATAGGACCTTATGGGGTTTAAGAAAATAGCAGTGACTGCCCAAAGCACCTGTACTGCAATGCATGACATGACATTGACAATGTCCTGTTTGTAATTACTGAAGGATAAGATCAAGTTTAAAACACAACTGCAGTGTTTTTGACTGTATGTACACCCTGATTAATTACCATTAGTTTACCAAGGAAGAAGGAAATCACATTTATTAGGTTGTTTTATGACATTCATCTGTGTATCTTGTTTCATGTCTGTTTGATTGCTAGCATCTAAGGTGGTTGACACACAAGTAAACTGCTGTTATGCCCAAAGTTTCATCCAGTACCCTGTACTGACTACATTGTTCTGGTCTATGTAATGTGGAAATATCTACAACCTTGCACTTTGGGTATTGTAGTTGTTTTTTCCTAATAATGTTATATCTGTTTTAGGATATTTGTAAAATAATAGTTAAGGTAAACAAATATGCACTGATTTTTTTCTCATTTTTATTAAATTTGAAGTAAGGCTCATATACACAATCAACAAGACCTCATTAACATAGCTTTGTTTATAGTACTTTGGTATTTACAATCATGTTGATGACAGGGCATGTCTCAGCAAATGCACTGAAGTCAGCACATTACAAATGAGCTATTCTGTGTGCTCATGTCTGTGTATGCATGTTCAACAAACTCTGAATTTCATACAATTTTAAGTGTGCTCATAATAAAGGAATAAGTAATCTTCTTTATCATTTTTAAATATCTAATAGAAATGTACTCCTCAGAAAAAAATTCTCTCAATTCTCCCTTCTAATTTATAGCCTTCCCCAGGCACATATTATTCAAACATTAATAAAGAACCTTTACCTCAAAAGCTTCAGGGTACACTTGCGCTTGTTGCCATGCATATTACATACAGTGAGTGGTCTTGATGACTTCCCATCATATAACAGCAAACGGATTGATGGGTTGACAGATCATGCCAAGGCTTTTTGTATTCAATCCACTTAAATTTTAATGACCTTTTCAGCACCCTTACTTAAAGCTTGATATGTTTATATAATGCTCTTTATGCTAATGTTACAATTCTATAAATTTTAAATTTGTCTCCATTCATCTTTTTCTCTGACTGAGGCACCCAGAATGTCTCTGTCAAGAGATGTGATTAAATCTGAGATTTAATTATTTATTGAACTCTGTAGATGTTTGAATAAGTGTTACAAAGCATAGTATATTACAAAAAATTTCTCTGTCAGTTAATCAGAAAAGATGAAAGGTTGATTTTCACACAATGATTAATGTAGTGAAGATATTTAGATAGTATTGTTTCTTGTAATACCTTCATGAGGAGATTCAGTCCAACTCCAAGAGACATTCAGAGTAGCCTACTGAAGTCTGCTTGAGCTGTATTGTCAGTGAATGTCTGCTTACTCTTTCTCCCACACCAAACACAGAACTACACAAGCAGATTGTGTACCTCGGCTACAGGGGTCTAAGCAAACACCAAACAGCATTGTTTGTTTTTACCGGTCTCATTCCCTAATGTCTGGTGATCAGGGACTCTAAGTCATAAGACATCAGCTTGACTCTATTAATTACCACCTGATCCTTCCTTCCTGGATAATTAGGTACCCATTAGTTCTAATCAAGTAGTTACTTAATTATTGCAGTAATTAGTCTAATGGTCTAGCAAATTGAAGCTTTATCACTTTTGGATACTTAATGTTCTTGGCAGAGTGCATCACAAGTGTCAAAGCTCATGCATCAGCAATCAAGCGGTAGAAAAAGAAAGTTATTACTGTAGCCTAAATGCACAGATTTATATAGCTAATGCCGGCCTTACACCAAACAACTTTTCAAGGGATTTCATGGTCCCAGACACATTTCCAATGTCAGAATAAAATCATTAGAGCCTTACTAGTTGTGTTACAATTGTGTCACCTCAATTGTTTTTTGTAAGGTGGTCAGGATAGCTCCCTTAAACCAATCTTTTTCTTGTCTTGATATTCAGATAAAATCAACCATGTATAATATTATATTATTCTTAGTCTTACAGTCTAATAGATTATAAGACTAAGACTAGTCTTATAGACTAATAATCTTGGCTCATGCAAATAGTGAATATTGTCTACACCCAACAGGTGAGCTCTTTCCAGCACCACATTGAAAGCAGCAAAGTTGTTACGGTTTGCCATATTGGGAGCAGAAAAGTATATATATACACGTATATATATATATATATATATATACAGGCGTGTATATATATATATATATATACACGTGTGTATATATATATATATATATATATATATATATATATATATATATATATATGTTTTATTTTATTTTATTTAGGTAGGACCTAAGTGTGGTTAGCTCCAGATGGAATTAGTGAACAAAAAATGAGATGAATTAACAGTTCTTGTGGACCCCCGAGACTCGAACCCCCTCTATTGTCACAGGCGAGTATAATCATGGCTTGCCACATAGCCCAACACTAGGACCCAGGGGAAAGAGCAGACAAGGCTAACGACAGACTAAAGAGTCACTTAATGCGGACTCAGAACAAAGTGTTACACCGTCTGAAAATTACAACTGGAACTAGAGAAATACAAGGACATGTGCCGATGGGCAGCGTGTCCTGAAACGAAAGTATTTAAGAGAATAATTACAAAAGTAAAGCGTATTCTAGGATATTGACTACCTTTCCCAGGTCTGACAAACATGAAGCGTGTGTAAGCCTGGCGAAATCCCAAGACACAGGGGTCGAAAGGAGGGTGGGCAACAAACAACTCAGAGGCGAGCTCGGCGCAGATGGCTCAAGGGCAGAGATTGGCACAGAGTGACCGGTGCATGAATGGCTCAATCACAAAGCCAACACGCCCAGGTGCAGAGCCGAGACACGCCGATTGCTCTGTTGGGATGCTGCTGGGTGCTGCGAGCTCAGATTACGATGAAGGTGGCACTGACTGCTCAGATGCGGAGCTTACAAAGCGCAGCATGCTCAGGCATGGGTCTTAAAAGTGCGGTCTGCTCAAGTACTAGACTAAGGGGCACTAACTGCTCAGGTGCGGAGCTAGACGGCACTAAATGCTCAGATGCGGAGCTTACAAGCGCAGAGTGCTCAGGCACGGAGCTTAAAAGCGTGGCGTGCTCAAGTACGAGGCTATGGGGTGCTAATTGCAGAGTTAGGTGGCGCTAAATGCTGAAGTACAGAGCTTAATTGCTCATTCACGGAGCTTACAGGCGAGGCGTGCTCAAGTATGGAGCTAGGGGATACCAAATCGTGAAAAGGCAGATGTCTGTACAGATGGCTAAATTGTACAGATCTGCCAGGGAGGCGAGGTCCGGAAGAAAGAATAGCTCATCCCTCACCTCCTTGCTAAGACCGGACTTAAAAATGTCCATGAGCGCCCGGTTGTTAAAACCGGTCGCTGTGGCTAGCTCATGGAACTCACCCATGTATTCAGCAATCGCCCTGGATCCCTGGGAGATGTCAAAAATACAGGATGGCGCTAAATGCTCAGGTACAGGTACAGAGCTTAGGGGTGCGGCATGCTCAAGGATGGAGCTACGGGGCACTAATTGCTTGAGTACTAGTGTGGCATGCTCAAGTACGGAGCATAGGGGCATGGCATGCTCAAGTACGGAGCTTACGGACACGGTGTGCTCAAATATGGGGCTACGGGGCACTATCTGCTCAGGTACAAAGCTACAGGGTGCTAACTGCTCGGGTATGGAGCGGGTTGGGATGGCTCTGGAGGGCTGGGATGGACTTGGCCGTAGTCATAGAACGGCCCCCCCAAAGCTAACTGGGACCCGGGTAAAAAAAAAACACCGGCCGCGGCGACTGGGAACCTCCATACTGGAGGTCCAGGAGCTAACCCTGGGTCCTCTAACTTGCCACACCCTTCTGTGACAGTTTGCCATATCGGGAGGCCAACGAACCATTAAAATATATATATATATATATTTTTTTTTTATTTAGGTAGGACCCAAGTGTGGTTAGCTCCAGATGGAATTAGTGAACCAGAAAAGAGATGAATTAACAGGCCCGCACAGTTTGTGCAGGACCCGGGACTTAAACCCCTGATCTCTAGTGTCATAGGGGAGTGTAATCATGGCTTGCCACATAGCCCAACACTAGGACCCAGGGGAAAGAGCAGACAAGGCTAACGACAGACTAAAGAGCCACCTAATGCGGACTCAAAACAAAGTGTTACGCCATCTGAAAATTACAACGGGAACTAGAGAAATACAAGGACACGTGCCAATGGGCAGCGTGTCCTGAAACGAAAGTATTTAAGCAAATAATTACAAAAGTAAAGTGCGTATGGCAAACAGTGGTCCACGCAGGTCGGACATGGGTGCTTCAGAGCCGAGCTCTGCTCGCAAGAGCTCGGCTATCCCAGGAAACAGTGAGGTGCGCATGTGCAGTGCACAGAAGGCACTTGGAGAGGCGAGGCGAGGAGAAGGTTTGTAGAGGAAGAGATGCTTTCCCTTTCTAGCGACTATTACCTCGACCCTTACAGCTCTTCTATGCAAGACGTGTCGTACCTGTATTCCCTACCCAGAAGAAAAGGCAAGAGGTGCGTGCTCTCCAAGAGCGTGAGACGGGTGAGGTCTCGGGCACAAATGCGTGCATAGAGCAAGAGTGCTGTGCCTGTCAGTGCCAGAGCATGCTCTTAAATAGCACCACTGACAGGTGAAGACACTAATCACACAATCACACAGCAATTAAACTAAGAAAACATCTCGGGCAGCTAAGGAAATGGAACATAAATGAGACTCCTGGGAGGCTGTGGTTCTGTTGGACTGTACAAACGAAGGAAAAAATGGTGGAGTTGTGAAGTCAACAAGAGTCTCTTTGACGTGTCTTCCCATTTATACCACGATAGGATGCATAAATAATGAGTGATATAATTTGACATATTAATGGCTCAGCGCAACAGCACACAAGGTGCGTTACTCTAATGGGCGCTTATTAGAAGATTTGCAACACCTGCGGGCTAAGCTTTATAAGCACGCATTTGAGCACCGCTGGTTGTCGCATCCTTGCATTGTTGCAGACCTCACCTGTATCGTTTTGTTTGCCGCCACTTCCGCCTTTGATTCTTTGTTGTTTAGTTAGGGTAACTGGAGGTTCGTAGACAGTCAGTGAATGTACGGTCCGGAGACCTAAGGTAACTGCCAGGGTTTAGATGATAGCATAGGGAAAGAGCCTACCATTTCGCTGGGGCGACACGAGCCCCCTGCCTTCTCCCTCACTCACTGGCGGCCTTTTGGGTTTACTAAAGCCACCCCTCCTCTCACCCCTGCAGCACAGCATTCTTTCAGAGTGCAAAGCAAAAGGATGCTGGGCTGCATATTCATCCTCGTCCTTTCCTTCCGTGTCCACATCACGCTCCTGAAGCCGTGGGAGAACCGTGATACGCCTTTGCGGCACTCCGCTCGGGTACTACTGCTCTGTGCAAGCACAGACCCGCTTATGCCATTTGCGTAGCAGAGCTACGCCATTAGCACTACTTAGCATGGGTACACATGTTCGGCATTCCTTTTGTGTGATTTGTTTTTCGTTCTGCAGCACCTGACTAGCACATTCAATTAATGCAGTCGTTACCAACGGCAGCACCCAGGCTTTGATCCTCAGCCGCTGTTTCCTTATTTTTTCTTTGTTTTGGTGAACGGGAGTGTGGGCGTGTCCCCACGCCCACCTCTTCTATTGAGCTTCTATTTATTTATTTTTATTTTGGTTCACCACTTCTATCTGGAGTTATCTGCAGTTGGGTCCTAAAAAGCCTTTTTATTTTTGTTTAATGCAGTTCACAAGATTTTCTTGTAGGCGAACTGAAACACTAACTACATTGGGATGTGCCAAATAGCATATAGGGAGATTTATGGTTGATCACAATTAATTTTTTTGTGACAGTTTTGTAGTTGTATAGATTGCACATGTTTATTTTGCTCATATGGCTTTCTGGACAGACAGGAATTTCAATTACTTTTTCACTATACTATACTGGCATACTGAATTAATACAGATGTATGTTTACCATGTTTAATAATACTATAACTTCAAGAAATGCCTTAAGTGGAATATATGGAAAATGATAATACAATCTGACCTGTAACTGGACAACTCCCATTAACATTTCAGTGGAAGTGCCCTGGTAAACATGTGTAATTACTCTTATATATGACACGCTTGGGTAAAACTGATCCTTTGTGGATCATAAGGTAAGCTAAAATAAAGCTAGTCTTGATAGAATGGGTAGCCAATAGTCATTCAGAAAATACTTGCAAAGAGGTGCAATGCAAAAACTGACTCATTTGATTTGGCATTTCATGAAGTAAAGCTAATTTTATCTGGCATTTAAATTGAAAGCCGTTTATTTATTTAAGAAATAGTAGAATAAGCATCAAAAAACAACGTAACATTTAAAACCTAAAAAGGCTAAATCAAATACTTTGAATGCTTTACAGAATTTACATGTTTTTGAAAATAGCATAAATATGAATATGCATGTCAGTTTGACATGTACAGTGTCCTACTGCCATCCTTGAACAGCTGCCTATCTCCTAATAAAACACGCTAACTCACTTTCATTATTAGTTAGACCAAAGTGGGTTTTCAGTATTGAAATCTTAGGTTTCACTGACATTGACATATAATTTATGTATTTATTCATAAATAATCATGTATTTATTCATAATATAATACATGATACATTTACTTAATTTGATCTTGGGTGGTTTACAAAAGCATCTTAACATTAAGAACATTTGTTAATTTCTGAGTAGCTGCCAAAACTCGTAATCAAAATAATATGTTAACTCCTTAAACCACTATACAGTACTATGCAGACATTTTAGGCACATAAGAAAACTCTGCAAAACATGTATATCTGTTTAATTTCTTGATTTTCTTTAACATTGTGTTTTAATAAATTGTATATTTGTAAATTTAATTATGCACATTTGCTAATAAACAACAAAGACAAAAAGAACAAAAAAAATTATTTAAAACGGAAAACTAGGAAGCTTACATTTATTGCATAGTAGACAGCTATATAGTTTTCAGGCAATTGCTTCACTTACTGAATGGCTTATCTGATGTGTAGTGGCAATTATAATAGTTTAATTCTATTCTCCCTGAAATTATGTACTATGAAGCAGAGAATGGCAAATGATTGCTTGATTATTGATTCACAAAGCTGGTGTTTTGAGTCTTTAAAGAAAAGCTGTAAACTCACTCATAAAATTCCTGATAAAAAGCCTTTTCAAGATACACTCACAAAATAAGTGCATAGTTCATATACTGTACATCGTAACTTCGCTCCTTAATGTCTGTTCATCGCTATTAGTAAAACCACATCTGACCAGCTAAGTAACTGCTGACAAACTATAGCAGTGCTCACAAACTATAACTTTCAGGATCTCATCTTCTAATAATTTGAATGTCAGAAGTGATTTTAACACAACTTGGGGAACCAGGTCAGTGACATTACATCCCCCAAATATTTATAGAACATAAATTAGTTTATTCTTTCCACAGTATGTTATCTTTATCAGGACCTTATTACCTTATTATTATTATCCTATAGACTATAGCATACTAATAAGACAGTCACACAAACTCTGACGTATTTGACCTCCACACAGACAGTGGTGCAGTAATGATGGAGTATTGTTTGATTAGTGAGGGAAGCAGATTTCATGGCGATTAAAGAGTAAATAAGATGTGTTGGAATGTCACTTTGTTCATGCCACAGATATAGCCACAAAATGCAATCTCTCATCACACAGACAAGCGCTGCAGTATACTAATATGCACCTCAAAGAGGAGGGAAAAAATGCAGTGTATTCATGGTGTGTTAACTTTTTGGCCATCCAGCAAGGCTCGGCCTGGGCCATGAACTAAAACACCAGCGCTGGATGAGGTCACTGTCAGCAGTTCGCTGCTTAGCGGGAATGGGCTTTCTCCGAAAGGACAACCAATTGAGCTTGGCTTGTCTGTCATCACCTCCCAATTAGCTGCCATTTATTGAGTCTGCTTGGAGACAGTGCATGTTGGCAGGTGAAGATAGGTGTCTAGGAGGTTCCCGGGCCAGCTCTACCCTCCCTCAAATGACCTGCGTGGGACTGACTCACAACCACATAACTCTTCATACACTCAACTCAACCCCACCTATTCACACCTATCAAATGAGAAAAAGAGAAACACAAAGATACTTTGAAACATTGTGATTTTAGACAAAACACTACAGCATTTTCATAGCTTAACTGAAAAAACAAAAGGGATTTCTGTTTGTTTGTTTGTTTGTTTGTCAACAGCACAGGTGGAGTAGGTGGAGAAGCAGATAAAGTCTGAGCCAAGATAGCCTCAGCCCCATTAGCCTAACTCTATGATCCTGATAGTGATCCATTAAAGACAAAATTCTATGACTTATGACCAATCTGTTTAGCAGTTGTTAATTATATGTTATTACATGTTAACTAATGTACAGCATATGACATTGATAGCTGATCAACACCAACTGAAAAACATACTGCAATGTTAACGTGCAGACCCACCTGAAGTCGACTTTCTTTACGTGACCTAAATGCCACATTCTAAACATTCTACTCTGAATGTCCATAGAAAAAAAAAAAAGTTCTTTGGAAAAAAATGTAACAACCTTCCCTGCCATATGACAGAGTCATGTGAAGACTGACACACAGACTTTTCAAATTGGGGCCCAGGGAGCTGAAGCATAAAATAACTTCAATCTTATGGGCTCTCCAAGGAATACGGCTGAGGTGTGACCAACAACAACATAACAACAGCAAAGCAGGAAGGGGTGAATGTAGGAGTTATTAGAGGATAAAACATGCCTCTCTATCTCACTCCTTCTCCTACAGGAACCCTGAGAATGATCAATGGATTTAGTCAGAGGTATATTCAAGCAGAAAATTGCTGCCTTTTTTATTTTCTTTGAGGTATTTCCAGAATACAAACCCGAAGTCCTGGTCCACCCAGGGTTGAGAATAACAGCACAGGAGCAGTCTTTAAGATCAGCCCCGAAAAAAAGGGAAAGAAAAGGTAGGCAGAAGGAGGTGGGAGAAGCATTAAAGGAAGAGGGAGTTGGCATGATTGAAACTTTGCAGGTATAAAATTGAAGGCAGCCAGCTGAAGAGTTCTGCTTGGACCCAGGGTTTATTTCCCTTCCTTCCTACACCAGGAAAAAAAATGACAAAGTTCTTTGCAAAACCGAGCATCACAGTTACAGTAAAACTTGACAGAATTTCACACAACTCCTAAACGTAAATAAAGAGAACCCAATATAAAAATTAGACAAATACATTATACTTGACCATTTATTTATTTGCGATATTATCCTTTATTACATATATGTGAGAGGCAAACTCATGAATCTTTGATTTCAGTGTGATCAAGTTGTGAATCAACTACTAAACATTTCTGACCAAACATTTCTGGTAACTGTTCATTAGTCCTGTACATTGTCTTGGATTAATTGTAGCTCATCCCTCTGTGTAGAGCAGCTTCAACTCTGGGGTTTTGCTGGGTTTCCACACACTGATCATCTCAGGTCTTTAAACAACATTTATATTTGATTAACTGCAGGGCCTTGACTTGGTCATTCCTAAACTTTGTTATGTTATTCTTCATTACCAATTTATTGGTAAGATG